>NW_006498233.1:936855-984469 GCF_000471905.2 Amborella trichopoda
TGACCCTAAACTACACAGCTTTGGTCCAAGTTGCATGACCTTAAACTGCACAGCCTTGGTCAGAGCTGCATGAACTTAAACTGTATAGTCGTGGTCCGTGCTGCATGATCTTAAACAACACAGCCTTGGTCCGTTCTGCATGACCTTAAACTGCACAGCCTTGGTTCTGGTTGCATGACCTTAAGTTGCATAGCCTTGGTCCTAGCTGCATGACTTAAATTGCATAGCCTTGGTCCGTGCTGTATGACCTTAAACTGGACAGCCTTGGTCCGTGCTGTATGACCCTAAACTGCACAACCTTGGTCCGTGTTGTATGACCCTAAACCGCACAGCCTTAGTTTGAGCTGTATGGCCTTAAACTGCACAGCCTTGGTCCGACTTGCATGACGTTAAACTGCATAGTTGTGAATTGTGCTGCATGAACTTAAACTGCATAGCCTTGGTCTGTGCTGCATGACCTTAAACTGCACAGCCTTGGTTCTTGCTGCATCACCTTAAACTGCATAGCCTTGGTTCGTGCTGCATGACCTTAAACTGCACAGCCTTGGTCTTGGCTACATCACCTTAAACTGCATAGCCTTGGTCCGTGCTGCATGACCTTAAACTGCACAGCCTTGGTTATGGATGCATGACCTTAAATTGCATAGCCTTAGTCTTAGCTGCATGACCTTAAACTGCACAGCTTTGATCAGTGCTGTATAACCTTAAACTGCACAGCCTTGGTCCGAGTTGCATGACCTTAAACTGCACAACCTTGGTCTGAGCTACATGACCTTGAACTGCACAGCCGTGGTCTGTGCTGGATGACCTTAAACTTCATAGCCGTGGTCCAAACTATTTGACCTTAAACTGTAGCGGAGGTCTAGTTGCATGACCTTAAACTGCCTGGTCTTAATTGCATAACTTTAAACTACATAATCACGGTCCGAGCTATATGGGCATAAACTATAGTCTACGTCCTAACTGCATGACATTAAAAGGCTCAGCATCGTGGTCCAAACTATATGAACTTAAAATGTAGTGGAGGTCTAGTTGCACCACTTTAAACTGCTTGGTCCTAGTTGCCTGACTTTAAACTCCATAACCACTGTCCGAGCTATATGAACTTAAACCATAATGCACGTCATGGCCATATGACGTTAACCTGCTTTGCTCAGGTCTAGGAGGCATGACCTTAAAGACGCCCCCACACATACGTGCACACCCCCTTTACGTGCATTTTCATGCACGCTTTCCCTAACGAACCCATCCGTGTGCGCACACCACCTTCATTTGCTTCTTTAGTGAACTCATTCACTTCACTACCACTATTCATCATTCCCTAGTGAGTCTTAACCATGCGCACAAAATGGCAAACCATCTCGCCATCCTTACTCATCATCAGCTAGTGGGTCACCATTTTTCACCTACCATTCATACACCTTCCGTCTTTCATAGATAGCCTCCTGGCATCTCCCCAAAGTGAGTCAAGACCATCACCATACTCACTCTATGGCCTCCACAGACTGCCATTCTTCACCACTTTGGTCCAGCTATATGACCCTAAACTATAGTGCACGTTATAGCCGCATGATGTTAAAAGGCTTCGCATAGGTCTCGAAGGCATGAACCTAAACACGCCTTCAAAAAAATGGGCATGGTGTATACCTGGACAAAGGAATCCCATGAGTAAAAATGATGGACAGGCATGGTCACGAAACCATGAGTAAAAGAGTTTCGTGAAACAAAAACGTATCGTGAGCAAAAACGGATCAAAAGAGTGGACATGGCAGCAAGGTCATGGGTAAAGGAGCCCAAAAATCAAGGAAGTTGGTGAAAATCGTCTTTACAGCGCCACTTCCCTTGTTCAACTGAAAAACCCACAAAAGGGTGCTTGGACCAACAAAAAGCAGGTTGACGGAGCACCACAGCCTCAGCCCACACCCAATTGGCAAACAGTCAAAATCTTAATGAGGTCTACTTAAAATCCTCAACTGCCAGCATCTAACCACAATGCAAAGTGGCTCACCCAAGAGTGAGAGCCTCATAAGATCTCCCACGTTTCACATAAAAAAAACAGGAGTCCTTGAGGGTGAGGACGATTACCGAAAGATCCCTAAAAATTGCTAAAGATCCCCGAGAAGGCAAGAAACTGACAAAGCTAAGGCTTAACCTACCAGAGACTTTAGGGTTATTCCTCGCCATGAGGTAGCCTCGCCTAAAACCTTCTTTAGTCGACAGGTCGAAATTTTTGACTGGACCCGACAAGATGGGGCCCACGAGGCCATCTCTCCAAAATTCCCCTTAGTCGGTAGGCCTAGATTTTTAGGTTAGGTCAACAGCCCTTGATAGGACCCTGCTGGATGGGACCCATAGAGATACCCTGATCATCAAAAGTAAACTTGGTATAACAGCAAACAATGTCGACCAAAGGTTCATAGCATTTAGCCTCCAAATAGACCCGATTCTGACCGATGAGGTCCTTACAAAATCCTCAACCTGTCAGAATTGCAAATAGTCCATCGAGGGTGAGGACTTCTACAGATCCCTCAAAAAGTCTGTTCTCCCCTAAAAGTCTTCATGGATGGACATGTACATTGCATCCAAGCATCAGGGCATCCTTTTTGAATGTTGTCCCTCTCGTTTCCCTCGATGAAAAAATTCGACGGGCAAGCTGTTTGAAGACATTTTTCAGCACCTTGATCCCTGTCAATAAAGCCTAACAAACAGTGGAAATTCCAACAGTCTCAAAATAGCCCCAAAACAGGCCAAGATCTTCATAAGGACTCTCAAAAGTTTCCTGCTAATTTTTGTTGCATTCTGACATCTCTAAGGTAGCGTAGATTGAGAAACAGTTTTGGTAGAATCAGCTTCTAGCACCATGAAACGGACCCTGTAACTAGAGCTATGGGACTACTGTCATTGGATCCGACACCGTTGAAAACCCCCAGGGGTAAAATTTCAACTTGAACGAACATCCTAAGAAGAATTTATAGGTGAAAGAGAAAAACAGGAGGAGCCACACACTATTCCCGTGCGGCCACCCTGCAACTTAACTCCATTAAAGGGACATTCATGAACAGTGACTTGCGACGCATATATATCCCTTTTTTGAGATTGGATCGTGCTCAAACTTGATGGAGAGTGTTTGTCTCATCAAGACGAGTGTTTTGACATATGGCACGCCCTGCGACGACACCTAAGCGCGAAGAAAAGCTAGAGAGAAGTTGTTGATCTGTGAAGAAAGTGCTGGAAAATCAGCAGCATCGTGCCTCACTCGAGCGGCCAAATCACGCCACAAGCGAACCCGATCGATACAAAACTAGTTTCATCACGTGTGTAAGGTCTAGGGTATCTCTAGTCCGAACCTCGTACATGATGAACGGTCGGATTCTGCACATGAAGCCGATGAAGTGACTGTAAATTTCGTCACCGAAATTTTAGATTTCGGCTAAAACTCCAAAATTGCAAATATCTTCGTCTGGGCACGAAATCGAGCTGCATTTGTTGGCCCGCGATTGTGATGGCATGCTTAGTGTGATCCAGCAAAGTAATCACAGAAAAACATCAAGGAGAACGAGTACACAATCGATCCAAAGTTTCAAGATTCATTCAAATTTAAAGTCACATGATCGTGCCCTAAAAACATGATCCATGGCTCGAAGTTGGTATCAAATTGATCGCCATGTCGAGCCCTACAAGGAAACAATCATCTTTCGATCAAATGGAAATCAGAACAACAATGGATCATCCATGAAAAATCCTGCACGTTCTAGGGCAACACATGGACTGTCTTGGAATTAGGTTTATTTTAATCAAGTTCTTAATTTTCAATAATTAGGTTTAATTTTGGTCAATCCACTCATGTTTTTACGCAATTCTATATATACCACTTACCATCATTGTACGTAAGAGGCTTGGAACCCTTCACAAAAGAGAATTTTTACTTAATAGAATTCCCTTTCCTTCTCATTGTTGGTCATGTTTGGAGAGAGAGAGAGTAAGGAGAGAGAAACTTTTGGACCTATACCCTTAAGCTCAAGGTAAAATTTCTCTCTCCTCTTTTCTTTCTTCTTCTTCTTCTTCGTCTGAGCCTCCATCAGAGGCCATTCACGGTAGTGGTAGTGCCGTGTATGCCTCTTTCTTTTCTTTTCTCTCTTGTGGTTTCACAGGTCGCGCGTGGCGATGGAAGCGCCATGTGCGATCTCCTTTTCCCCTTCTATTTGTTTGTCTCTATCTCTTAGCGAGGCTCGTAGACGGCGTTGCCCATCGCCCTCCACAGAGGTATCCTCAAGTCTCAGTGAAGAACACAAACGACGAAAATTTTTGCGGCTTGTAGGGCTCTTCCCCCCTGTTGTCGCAAATGGTGATGCCTATCGCCGCCTGTAAGAGGTCGTACTTATCGCTGTCCGCGAGCTTCCTTCACACACTCGGTGCCCATCACCGTCTCCCTTAATGCTCCCGGTGCCTATTGCTGTCTGCGAGCTTCCTTCGGGCGCTCGATGCCTATCGCCATCTGCGAGCTCCCTTCGCCAGCTCTGTGCCTATCGCCTCCGCGAGCTCCCTTCACGTGCCCGGTGCCTATCGCCGTCTGTGAGCTTCCTTGACGCGCTTAGTGCCAATCACTGTGCACGAGCTTCCTTCACACGCTCGGTGCCTATCGTCGTCTGCGAGATACCTTCGCATGCTCGGTGCCTATCGCCGCCCGTGAGCTTCCTTCACACGCTCGGTGCCTATCGCTGTCTGCGAGCTACCTTCGTTCGCTCGGTGCATATCGCCGTCAGCGAACTTCCTTCACACGCTGGGTGCCTATCGTCGTCCACAAGCTTCCTTCACGTGCTCGGTGCCTATCGCCGTCCATGAGCTCCTTTCGCGTGCTCAGTGCCTATCGCCGTCTGTGATCTCCCTTCACATGTTCCGGGCCTATCGCTGTCCGCAAGCTCCCTCGCGCGCTCGGTGCCTATCGCCCTCCATGAACTCCCTTCGCGTGCTTGGTGCCTATCGCCATCTGCGAGCTTCCTTTGCATGTTCGGTGCCTATTGCCGTCCGCGAGCTTCCTTCGTGTGCTTGGTACTCATCGTCGTCTGCATGTTCCCCTTTGCGTCCCACGCCTATAGTTGTGTGCCTTGGAAAAAATTATCATCGCATGTTTCGCAGTTGGCTATCGCTGCGTGCTTCACAAGAGGCTACCACTACCCGCGCAGGGGTGTGTTGCCTTCTCGTGTTGCCAACAGCGATTCCCAGTGCCATCCGTAGTTTACTACTCACCCTCTAACCGTGAGCAGTAGTGTCGAGCGCCGTCTAAGGGCCGCGACACTGCTACTCCACGGTTGTGGGTGGCAACGTCTAGCTTCGTCGAGACTCCATCTCTTTGCTGTCTCGTGCATTCTCCTAATTCTTTTCTCCTCTCATTCAAAACCTTTTCATTTCATCATCCTAATTTCTCACCTTCTCAGCCATATGAAGGTGCATTGCTCTAAGACAAGGTTGGGTCCTTCAGCCCACTCTTCTTGCAAATTAACCACAGTAGTGTTGTGTAAAAAACAAGGAGATTGTAGGTCAAGGGAGGCAATTCAGAACCAGCTGAAGCAGTTGGGGGGTTTTCCATCATGATCTTAGAGGGCGCCCATGCGAGTCAGCCCGAGTAAGTCACGGGCCCAGGTGAAGTTGGTCCCCACCTTACATCCAAAATTCCTCCCTCACTAGTTGGATACCTGCCCTTGTCCTTGAACAAGGTTCCCGAGAGAGCGATCTCAAGTCCCGGGTCTTCCGAACCTGAGACGCGTGTCACCTGATCACCTAGATCAAGGAGGCGAGATTGAGGCACCTAACCAGGGACTTTTAAGTCTATTGTCACACTTATCCAGGTTAGGACCTGAGAGCTAGACACCGGGTCTAAGCTTAGAAAGAAAGTTGGGAGTGAAGTTTGAGGAACCTGTGCTAGGGGGAAGGTTGCGAATGCGGGGATGAGAAAATCAACGATCCAGATAAATGGGTTATGGAACCTAGAAGCTATGTGAATGTAATTCAGAAAAACAAAGGAGAGACTAACCAAACAAGGACGATCTGATAAAGGGGTAGTAAGTCCCCAATGGAGTCGTCAAGTTCGTTAAATGCCTTGATCTCGCTCTAGGGTCGGGAAGATTAGGTGGCACGCTTTTTGAGTTTCAAGAAAAACCCAGGACTTGAGACTGCTCTCTCGGAAACCTTACTAAGGGGCAAGGGCAGGTACACCAACCGGTGAGAGAGGAATTTGATGTGAGGCGGGACACACCACCTCACCTGGATCCGTGACTCTCGCGGTCTGACTCACGTGGGCGCCCTCTTAGATCATGATGGAAAGCCACTTAGTCCTACAACTTGTTCAAAATTGCCTCCCTTGACCTGTACTCTCTAATTTCTGTTATCACACACACATGGTTAATTTTACAAGATAAGTGGGCCAAGGGTCCCCAGCTTGTCTTTGGGCGAATGCACACAAGTGTGCACATTCAAAGGAGAAAGGGAAGAAATAATGAGATAAGGGTTAGGGTAATGAAAGGAGAAGGAAGAAATAAAATAGAGAAAAGGGAAGAGAAAAAAAGAGACATTTGATCGGGTGGCTAATCTGATACACTGGCTCAATTGACATGATGATTGACTTAACATGGTTGTAAGAAAGACACGGTAACTTAGACCAGCACGATGGCAATGCTACTCGACGATAGAACCAACACCAACCAGCCTGTCACAATGGCGTGTCTGACGTGGCAGCTAGACAGGAACGGTAACTTAGACCGACACAACGACGATACTGCTTGATGTCAAGATTACCATGACAGTACTAGACTTGGCCTGTGTCTTGGTTAAATGAGGGAGGAAGAAGAAAGAAGAGTGGGAAAGAAGAGAATGAGAAAAAGCAGAAGGAGAAAGAGAGAGAGGAGAAAAGAGATAGAAGAAGAGAGAAGGGGAGGAGAAGAAGAAAAGAGAGAAAGAAGAGAGATAAGAGAGAGGAAAGAAAAGAAAGAAGAAGATGAGTAAAGGGATAAGGGAGAAGATAGAAGAAAGTGAAGAGAGATTAAAAGAGAAGATAGAAAAGAGAGAAGAAGAAATGAAGAGAAGAGAGAAACGAAGAAAAGAGAGGGGAGGAGAAGAAGAAAAGAAAAAGAGAAGAGAAGGAAAGAGAAGAAGAAGAAGACAAGAGTAGAGTTGAGGAGAGAGAAGAAGAAAAGAGAAGAAGAGTAAAAAGGAGAGGAAAACAGAATAGAAGAGAAGAAGAGAGAAGACGAGAGAGAAAGTAAAGAGAGAAGAGAGAGAAGAAAGAGATGATAGAATAGAGAGAAGAAAGAAGAGAGAAGGAAGAGAAGATATAGAGAAGAAGTTGAAAGAAGAGAAAGAAGGAAAAGAGATAGAAGAGGAAAGAGGGTAGAAAGGAGAGAAAAGAGAGAAGGGTGAAGAAGAAGAGAGAGAAGAGAGACAGAAGAGAGGGGATAAAAGAAGAAGAGAGATAAGAGAAGAGAGAGAATGGAGGGAGAAGAGAAGAGAGAGAAATGAGAGAAAAGAACATGGACGACGATAGGGTTTCGTCGTCCGTGATTGAGGAGAGAGAGAAAAAGAAGCATGGATAGCGATGAGGTTCTGTCGTCTATGACTGAGGAGAGAGAAAGCGAGAAGGAACATGGGTAGTGATGGGCTCCACCGTCCATGATAGGAAAGAGGGAAAGAGAGAGCATGGACGGAGATAGGTTCCATTGTCCATGCCAAAAAAAAAAAAAGAACATGGACGGTGATGGGGTTCTGCCGTCCATGACAAGAAAGGGAGAGAGAAAAAAGAGAACTTGGACGGCATTAGGTTCCACCGTCCATGACAGGAGATAGAGACAAGATAGAGAAGAGAAACGAAAAGGAAAAGACACGCGCGACGATAGACATCGCTGTGCATGTCAAAAGGGACTCGAACATGACCTGCCCCCCCACTGGAAAGGGCCTGGCTCAATATCGTTGTTAGAGTTTAGGAGAAGGACGTCGTGCACGGCGATGAGCATTACCGTGTGCAACATAGGGTAAGAGGAACTTAGATAAAGGCCATGTCCGCCACTCCGGTTAAGACCAGGCTCACTGTGCATGTTCTAGGAGAAGAAAGACATCATGGCCAGCGATAAGCACCACTGTGCATGAATGGAGAAGAGAGAGAAAGAAAAGAAGAGTGAGAAAGAAAGAAGAGAGAGATTAGGAAAGAGAAAGGAAGGAAAGAAAAGAGAGAAGGAAAGGGAAGAAAGGAGATTAGGAAAGAGAGAGGAAGAATTAGGAAAGAAAGGGGGATCAGTAAGGAAAGAAAGCAGAGAAGAAGAAGAAAAAAGGGGATGAAATACACACACGATGATGGCCCAATGCTGTGCGTGTTGATAGAAGAGTGAGAGATAGAAAGAGGAAGAGAGAGAAAGGCAAAGATAATAAGAGGAGAAGAGAGAAAGAGATAGAGAGAAGAAAGAGAAGAGAGAGAGACTGAGAGAAGAAGAAGAGGAGAGAGAAACAGAGAGGAGAGAGATAAAGAGAAGAAAAAGAAGAGAGAAAAAGAAAGAAGAGAGAGAAAGAGAGAGAGACACGTGCGGTGATGGTTACTATCGTGTGTGTTTGAGGTAACAAGGAGAGAGATAGAGAGAAGAAAAAGAGGAGAGATAAAGAAAGAAGAAGAGAGAGAAGAGAGGAAGAGAGAAAGAGAGAAAAGATAAGAGAGAGAAAGATGAAAGAGGAGAGAGAAAGAGGGGAAAAGAAAGCGAGAGGAGAGAGGAGAGAGGAGAAAAAGAGGAGAGAGCAAGTTACATTCGTAGAGGGGTATTAGACTTTTCTTCTATCTCCTCTCTCTCTCTCTTTAAGACATGCCCACAATCTCAATGTAAAACTCTCAAATTTTATTCATGAAATTGAAGCTTGAGGGGGACCCTTTACAATTAAGTTTAGCATGTATTTATAGAATTGGGCTCGAAACATGGGTGGATGCCAAAAATATGATTTAATTGATGATAATTACAGTTTATTTAAATTAAAGAAAAATCTAAAAATGGGTGCAAAATGATAATTTTACCCCTGCCCAATAATACATATAATTTCAAAACAGACCCTGTTGTTGCCCTAGAGCGTGCGTGATCTTCCATGAATGATTCGGGGTTGCTCTGATGCCCGTTTGGCAAAAAGATGATTGTTTCTTATTTTGCTCGGCAGGATAATTGATTGGGTATTAACTTCAAGCCACGGATCGCGTTTTTAGGCCATGATCACGTAAATTGAAATTTGTATGAATCTTGAAAACTTCTTATCTATAGTGTGCACGTTTCTTGACGTTTTTTCATGATTTTTTTGCTATATCACATTGTGCATGCCTTCATGTTTGTGTTACAATAAACACAACTCAGTTTCGTGCCCGAACGAAGATTTTGCCATTTTGGGTTTTTGTTTGAAATCTAAATTTCGATAGCCAAAATTTATAGCAACTTTATCGGCCTTGCATATGAAATCTGACCGTTCATCACGTGAGGGGTTTGGCTCAGACATAGCCTCGTACCTTACGCACGTGATGGAACTAGTTTCACATCGATCCGGTATGGGAGCACTTTGATGGCAGCTCGAGTGGGTCATGCTACTGCTGGTTTTCCTACAACTCTTACCACGAATAGCTAATTTCTCTCTATCTTTTGTCCCTTCTCGAGCATCGTCACGGGGCGTGCCACATATCAAAACGCTCGTCTTGACGAGATGAACACGGTCAAAAAATTTGAACACGATCTGACTAAAAACAAGTGAGATATGAGTCTTCAAAGTTGCTGCTCGTGACTGTGCAATCCAATCATCTTTAATGAATATTGGTCCAGGGAGGCCTCACGGGAAAAGCGCCTACCCTTTTTTAATGTTTCACTCATAACTTTGTCTTAGAGCATCTGTTTAAGCTGAAACTTGACCCCTAGGGGTTTTTTACTCTCCCGGATCTATTGGTATTGGTCCACAGCCATTTGATGTACCAAAAATAGAGTTTTAATTATGAGGTCCGTTTCAAGTGCAAGAGGCTGATTTTTTCGAAACTGTTTCATTATCTGCACTACCTTAGACATATCGAATTACGACAAAACTTTATAGGTGACCTTTTGGAGTCTTTAGGAAGATTTTACCTCGTTCTGGGGTAATTCTGAGACTGTAAAAAATTACACTGTATGTCAGGGCTTTATTGATCGGCTTCTTTTTTATCCCGCATTGGGGACCCATGGTACTTAAAAATGTCTTCAAACATCCTAAGCAATGGGATTGGCTTGACCAGATTGATAGGGCTTCTACTTCGAAATATATATATATATATATATATATATATATATTTGCTTGAATTATTGATCTGTTATTTCAATGAAAAGGGTTGATAAACTATTCGCTCATGCGATGTCTCATATATGATTTGTCCTTTCTCCCCCATGAAAAGAAATTTCTCATATTATGCTGAACTGTGATGCATGATTTCCATATTGTAAAACCCGTTGGAAGTCTCGGAACGATTATGAATAACTGCGTATCGGCAGGAATGCATGACCCTTTGATCTACTTACTGGGATTTTAGCTCATCCCTTGACTTTCTTCAATGTAGAGTGATAACTTGTGATTGAGGTTTGACGGTCGGGTGCTTGTGGCTGACGGTTGAAGCCCTGAACTTGGTGAAGAAGCTTCTTTTGATTGTAGGTTTTAAATGGTAGTTTGGCCATATAGTTTTTTGTTTTTGATTTATGTAACTGCTGCTGGGCATTTAGTGCTATGGACATATTTGTAATAATTTTGATACTCTTGTACATATATTTTTTGGTTTTAGTCTGCCCAGCTTTTATTATTGTATTTTTTTTGTTTTCTTCGTGGTTTGCTTTGATTCCCTCTTTTCAAAAGCGTTGAGCGTACTCCCACTTGAGTGGCATTCGCTAACATTGATCGCGGTCTTACACCTTGTCGCCCTCCGGTATGTACGGTAGGGGGGCAGGAGGCGGGGCTGTGACAGATGATGTCTTGGGTTCCAGCAGGACTAGGTTGTCACTGGCTCTCTTCCTGTTTTCTTCAGGGATGTAGGTACGTCAAAAATGATGTACAACAGTTACGTATGACATCTTGGGAGAAGGCAGCTCGTATTTGACTTTGGAAGCTTAGGTCTTCCTGAGAAGGGGGGTGCTGACTGGTTGTCTTTGAGGGTATATTCTTGCCCTGAGCCCTGCCCCGAGAGCTAGCTCATGCGTATAACAAAGGAGGAGTAGACATGATGGTGCTCGAGGGAAACTTCTTTGAGTACCATGTAGTAATTGGCTTCGGAGTAGCGAGGGCGTGTTGGACGCTCCTTTCCTTTTTTTGCTGATAGCATCACCAAACCTGCAGGTGTGTGCATGGCCCATAGTAGTGTTTGGGGTAGTTTGTGATCCAAACCATGGTGAAGTGAAAGGTTGGGTATTTGAAATACTCACCTTTTTAATTGGAGTAGCCTTAAGGGTTTTAGCATACCTGCGTATTTTTCTGGAAGACTTTCGATTGCCTCGAAAGTCCAGCGCTCATTTAGTTCCAGTCTGTGGGCTTCCTCGAGCTTCGAGATCAACATGTGATGCATTGGTGGCTTTAAGACCACTCGTGGTAAGCTCGGGTCCCAAGACACCCGAAGCAGGTGAGAAGCCCGGGGTAAGCTGTTGCTTGTCCCATTTCGTCATAATGACAGATAAACCATTAGCTGTGACATGCATGAATGTGTGTTGGGACACTTTGGGGCCCCCCAAACTAACGTATGAGTCACCAGAGTGCGGTGTGTACGGAGATGCGATAGTGCTAGCAACGCCTTTGTGAAGCGAAGGTGGGGTTAATTTTGATTACCCACTGAGATGATGGTCATATCAGGACCCATTGAGCGAAGAAGAGAAGTGGCATTAGAACCACTTTTGGGCTTGCGACTGACAGGATGCCCTTCACTAATAGGGTGCATATGAGAGGAGGTGGTTTTAGAGCCACCCATGCAGCTGACATCAATGGATTTCCCTTTAATCCTAGAGGAGGGGGGACAAGGAGTTTGAGAACTTTTTCCCCTAGTTTTCCTAGCTTGAACTAGGATGGTAGGGTCAACCAGGCCGCTTGAGGAGAATAGGGGAGAAGCAGGATTAACTGCTCTGCTCTCCGTAGGTGAGGTCACAACTATGGGGATGATGAAGACCCCAACTTGGACGAAAGAGGAGTAATGGAAACCCATTGCAGTTTTAGAAAGAGAAAGAGGCGAGATGCTTGTTTGAGAACAGTTTGAGCCAACTATAGAGTGACATGTCCCCAGTAGAGTAGTCAGTTGGTCGAGGCCTGATTTTTCCTCACGAGGACGGTGGGAGAAAATCCTCTCTCAAACAACCACGGAGGGTCTGCACGTGCTGCACGTTTATCGGTGTGCACACGCATGCTCTCCTATGTGCAGATAGGAACTAACAATGAGAAAGATTTTATGATAGGAGTGCGTTTAGGTGCCTACCTCATCGTTTGGGGGTTTGGGGACACGCTTGGGCAGTATGCCCTCTTAGAATAGTTACGAAGCCCTCTAATTGTTGGCCAACGCAGTTTGGACACGAACTCTCCTCAGGGTTTAACACGTCGCCCTGTTCACCTTTGCTGGAAACTGCAATGTGAATTTGACGATGCTCCTCCATAATGGTTCACTCAAATGGGGCTAGTTGGAGAAAGAAAGAATGTGTGGAGAAATGATGGCGAGAATCCCCTATTTGTGCAAACTCTATGTACTCAGGCCATCAGAGCAACTAAAGAGTTAGAACCTTCTCGACGATAGACTCAGGAAGACTCCACTCGAGTGAGTAAGAGAACGTAGGTGTTCCTCGTGGGTCAACTCGACTATATGGAGAGGAAGTTAGAGCGATGATCAGAGGGTTGGAACTCTAGGGATGACTTTGACGGATGTTGAATCGAGCGTGTGACGGATAGCGAGATGCTACATGGAGCCGCAAGTTTGCTGCATTTACATTCGAAGTGCAAAGGGGAAGATCACAAAGACAGATGGGAACATGGGTTCCATGACTCTGAGACCCACAACGTGACGAGAATGAGAGAAAGAAGGGGGAACAGATAGGACCGCGCATTTGTCGCAGCTCTTGGTTGTTGGAAGATATTTTTCAGCACCATGGGTCCCCGATGCGGAATAAAGGGAGAAGTCGGTGAATAAAGCCTAACGAACAATGGAATTTTTGATAGTCTCAAAATGACCCCAGAACTAGTAAAGATCTTTATAAGGATTCCTAAAATTCTCCTGCCAAGTTTCGTCGCAATCCAACATGTCTAAGGCAGTGCAGACTGAGAGACAGTTTTGGTAGAATCAGCCTCTAACACACTGAAATAGACCCCTATAACTAGATCTCTAGTTTCGGCGTGTCAAATTGTTGTGGGACTACCACCATTGGAGCCATCACAGTTGAAAACTTCTGTGGGTCAAATTTCAGCTTAAACGGGCACTTCAAGAAGAAGTTATAAGCGAAAGATCGAAACAGGAGGAGCCACACACTATTCTAGTGCGGCCACCCTGCAACTGAACTCCATTAAAGGGACAGTCACAAACAGTGAATTGCAATGCTTATATCTCCCTCGTCCAAGATCAGATCATGCTCAAACTTGTTGGAGTGCATTCGTCTTGTTGAGACTAGCGTTTCGATATGTGACAAGCCTCGTGGCAAAGCCTAAGCATGAAGAAAAGCTAGACAAAAGTTTCCAATCTGTGAAGGAAGTTGCAGGAAAATTAGCAGCGACACGCCTCGTTTGAGCGACAAAATCACAATGCTCGTGAGCCCCATCGACATGAAACAAGTTGCATCATGCGCATAAGGTCTATGAATATCACTGGTCCGAACCGTATGTATGATAAAAGGTCAGATCTCCCACAAGAAGCCGATGAAGACCCTATATATACCACATACTACCACGTATGATGAACGGTCAAAACTCTATATATTCCACATACTACCATTGTACACAGACCCTTCACAAAAGAGACTTTTGCTTAATAAAATCCCTATATGTTCTTACTGTTGGGTCACGTTTTGAGAGAGAGAGAGAGAGAGGAAGGAGAGAGAGACTGTTAGATCCGTACCCCTAGGCTCAAGATAAATCTTGCTCTCTTTTATCTTCCTTTATTTCTTCTTCTCTCTTTTCTTCTCGCTCTTCTTCTTGGTCTGGGCTTTTCTCAGAGGCCATGCATCGTAGTGGTAGTGCCATGCATGCCTCTTCCTTTCTTTCTTCTCATGTGGTTTCATAGGTCACGCATGGTGATGGCAGAACCATGCGCGAGCTTCTTTCTCCTTCTTTTTGTCCATCTCTATCTCTTGGCAAGGCTCACAGATAGCACTGCTCATCGTTGTCCGTAGATTTGTCTTCGACGTCTCAGCGAGGAGCACAGACGGTGAAGCCCATTAACGCCCATAGGGGTCTCCCCTTATTGCGTGCCTATCGCAAATGGTGATGCTTATTGCTGCCCGTGAAGGGTCGCAGCAACACCTATTGTTGTCCATGAGCTTCCTTAGCGCGTTCGACACCTATTGCCGTCCGCAAGCTCTTTTTGTGCGCTCGACGCCTAACATCGTCTGCGAGCTTCCTTCGCGTGCTCGGTGCCTATCGTCGTCTCTAAGCCTCTTTCGTGCACTCAGTGCCCATCGTTGTCAGCATGTTTCTCTTGCGTCCCACACCCATCGGCCTGTGCCTCAGAAGGAACTATCGCCACGCCTTTCACAAATGGCTATCACGGCGGGCCTCACAAGAGGTTATCATCGCCCGTGAAGGGGTGTGCTGCCTTCTTGTATTGCCAACGGCGATGTCTAGCGCCGCTCGTAATTCACTGCTCCCGCTGTAGCCGGGAGCAATAGTGTCTAGCGCCACCCAAGGGCCATGATACTATTGTTACACGCCTATGAATGGCGATGCCTAAACGCCGTCGGGGCCCCTTCTCTTCATCGTCTCCCGCTTCCTCCTCATTCTCTTCTCTTCTCACTTGACTGAGGGTAGACTAGGCCTAGCATTGCCATAGCGGTTTGGCTGTCGAGCAATACTGCTGTCGTGCTGGTCCTGAGTACCATGCCCATCTTGCTGCCACACCAGATTAAGACAGTCATATTGACCTCTGTTTTGAGTAGTATTTCTGTCGTGCTGGTCATAGTACCATGCCCGTCTTGCTACCACTCAGAGTCGATCATTGTACTGATCCAGCTATCATGCTAATCTTGTCCCCTTAGCGAGTTCTCTTCTCTTTTTTATCTTTATTCGAACCTTCCACTTCATCACCCTCACTTGTGCATTGCCTTAAGACAAGGGTGGGTCCTTTAGCCCACTTGTCTTGCAATTTAATCATGATTATATTGTGCAGAAAACAAGGAGATTACAGGTCAAGGGAGGCGATTCAACCAGCTGAAACAGCAGAGGGCTTTCCGTCATGATCCAAGAGGGCGCCTGCACGAGTCAACCCGAGTAAGTCACGGACTTAGGTGAGGTTGGTCCCCACCTCACATTAAAATTCCTCTCTCACTAGTTGGACACCTACCCTTGTTCTGTTAACGAGGTTCTCGAGAGAGTTATCTCAAGTCTCGGGTATTTCCAACTCGAGATACATGTCACCCGATCACTTAGATCAAGGGAGGTGAGATCTAGGCACCTAACCAGCTTGGCGACTCCACTGGGGACTTATTACCCCTTCGTTGGTTCGCTCTTATTTAATCAGTATCACCTTTTACTTTCTGCACTACGACTTTCTATGGCTCCTAGGTTATTCAACCCGTTCATCTGAGTTGGGGATTTTCTCATCCCCACACTCGCGACTATCTCATGGAAGCGAACTGCCCAAGCTTCCATCCCTACACTTCTTCTGAGTCAGAACTCAGAGTCTGGTTCTCAGGTTCTTTCCTGGAATGGTGCGAGAAGGGACTTAAAAGTCCCTGACTCCCGGCTTTCTCACCCAGGTGCACCCTCCACTAAGGCCCCTTGCATTGGTAGCACATCTGCGGCTACGCACAACACGCACCTTGTTATTAACAAGTCCCTTACCAGTCATATTGCTAGGGTACGCCGGAAGGCTACTCTATCCACTCTCGCGAAAGGCAAACAGTTGCCATCGCTTCTGAGGTTCACCATAAGGCAACCCCACATACTCCTAACCTTTATACCTAGAGGCTCAATACACCGAGGAAGAGACCCTACAGCCTCCACCTCTCGCACACACCTCAAGGCTCATGGTCTATCCACTCGAGCCATACATCGAGACAACTTTCATGCTACCTTGAGCTCGCGTTTAATTTTAGGCCTTCGCGAGCCAAACCCTGAGCTCACCATGCACCTGCATCCCACAGCTCAGGGCAGCGCCAGTTCTGTGCCATCTCGAGCACACGAGGGTCGACTGCTCTGTCCTCCCTATAAGCACACAGCTTCACCCTATGAGAGATAGGCTCCCGCCTGGTCTCTCACAGACACAAGCTTGTGAGTCTCGACCTCCTAAGCTTGAACCAGTTAACGGCGCCCAGGCTGACCCCCAAGTCACCTGGACGGCTAACCCTAAAGGTGCACGCGCACAAGCTTTGCAGGTTCCTCCTTGATCTCGACTCAGGTGGAGTCATGAACCAGTCCCTTCTTCTGCCACTCTTCCTTCACCAGGCAAGCACGTTAATGCCTGGTACTCAAAGGTTTTCCTTAAGAGTACCATCTTTAGTCAGTTGCCTCAGGTTAGGAATACACCCGAGCCTCACAAGGGAATTCGGGGCAACGGCCTGATGTCGGACAGAAGCCTGCGGACTGCAAGGCAGCAACCCAGGTTGCCCTCTATCCTTGGACCCCACTCTCTGCTCCAGCTAATGGACATGGCCCTCGCATGCTCAAGAAAGGCGGGGTAGTCTACACCTCAGGCTCAGTTCTGGAGTGAAGTCCATAACAACCTCAGAATTAAACAAGAGAGAGACCTATAGATCCTGACCAGAGAAGCCTCTAAGACAGTTGAGGTTACCACCCTTGGTGACCTCCTTCCACACAATCCCTTCTTCCCTCTTCAAACTCCAGATCCTGAGCAAGACCAAGAATATTGCTTGGTGATTCTTATCAAGAAGTCATAGTCCCAAGATCGTCAAGAACCGGTCCTCACACGATAGAAATATAAGGCTCAAGTCCAGTCGAGGCATGTTGAGCCCCTGCAGACCAACTTGCCTCGCATGACTTGCCAACCTCGGCAGTCCACTATTCTACTTGGCTCTGATCCTCTAGAAGAAAAGGTCAGTTTCATGGTGATCAACAAGCCAGATGATGCCCAAGAAGAGGGGATGAATAGGTTTGAGATAATGATGTCGTCCATCCTTGAAAAGATGGATCGCCTAGAAACCTCCAGGTCCCCTTCTTCTTACCATGAGATCCGATCCCCCATCTGGTGAAAACACAGTTCCCAGGCAAACTCCCCCACCGGTCTCCCAAGACAGCTCCACTTCCCGCTTGGTTTTGCAAGCTGATATAGATGTTATGGTGACACACAGTCTTGAGAACAAGGTCATGGGCATGCAAGAGGCACCGCTCTACCAGAAGCTGTACCCCTCGTATATTGACCAGGTGTCGTTTCCCATAACTATAAAAAAGGGAAGGTCCCCCTGTTCAATGGTACTACATCCCCTCACCAGCATACTGCTCCCTTCCAACCAGCTTGTTGAGAGGCGGTGACTGACGGATGATTCCTCCTCTGTTAATTCGTCGAGACTCTCGAAGTGCCAGCCTTTCAGTGGTATGCTCGGCTGCCTCAAAACTCAGTACACACGTGGTAAGAAATGGAGCACTTGTTTTACCAATGCTTCTATGTAGTCCAGAGAAACGTGGAGGACCATTGAGCTCCTCATTCGACTCAAGACCCCGGTGAGCCAGTTGACAAGTTCATCGCCTGATGGAGAGAGTTGGCAACCTTTCATGCCACTCCCATGACTTAAAATGAAGCAATTTAGACCTACATACGAAATTTGCTGCCCGAGATCGCCCTGCATGTCAAGGCCTCCAATCCACCCTCCATGTCAGAGCTCATCTTTAAAGCAGTCCGTATAGAAGGTCTGCACAAGCACCATGGTGGATCTCGTCAGCAAACCTCTGGCCCGAATTCTCACTCCAACAGTCGGGGCATTCAGCGAAAAGTGGTGATTAGTGCGGTTGTCATCATGATTGACACTAAGAACACCGCCCTCAAACCTTGGACCTCTCCAAGGCAAAGACGCCTCAGGCTGGGGCCAAGCAAAAGTCCTACAACAAGGTCCCACCCCTTAAGAAAATAAATCGAAATGACTTCTTGATTCAACACCAGAACAAGATGTACCCCTTCGAAAAGGAGTGGGTTCCTACGCTACTTCGGTTACTGCTAGAGCAGAACATGATCCAACCGCCAGAGGCCAAAACCCCAGAGCTGGTCAGGGAGGAGAGACACGAGAGGTACTGTGCCTATCACCGAGGAGTAGGACACCCACTCAAGACTACTATATGCTCAAAGACATTATCGAAGCCCTCATTAACAAGGTTCAGATAAAGCTCGAAGAGTTAAAGAAAGCATTCGGGGCAACTGAGGTTGCCCACTTAGTGACAATTCAAGAGGACGACGAAGCACCTGTTATCCTACGTGCACTATTCTCCATAATGCTTGAAGAAGGACTCTTCATGCTGAAGCCGATAAGACAGCCCAAGTTCCTACCCCCAGGAATTGAGAACCTCTGGTGCTCTTATTACCTGAGCACTAGCTTCCATGAGCACTTCGCAAAGAAGATACAACAAGGCCAGGAAGTTCATGGCAACCCAAAAGGACACCCCCAAGTCCCTCTTCCACCAGTGCAAGAAGAACTCCCGACACAAGCCCAGGGAAGCGCTGAGTCAGATCCTCTGTAAGCCCTCTTCGAGGCAATGCTCCAATAGGGTCTCATCAATCCCAAGCATGCCAGGCAGCCTAAGCATCTTGCCTAGGGTACGGAAAACCTCTGGTGCCCATACTACCAAGTACGGGGCCACGAGCTGAAAGAATGCTCTGGGTTCGAAGCTATAGTGGCGAAGAAAGTCAAGAAAGGCCACATTGTTTGTGTCGTCCTCCCAGAACGCTACTAAGCCATTGCTCCCGCTAGAGAGGAAGCCCCACTACAGGCCCCCTATGAGAATACACTGGACCCTTTAGAGCCCTCGACTTCTCAGCTCTGGGAAGTCTACCATGGGTGAAGTAGGCGCAAGTGTCCCTGAAACATGAGGTAGTCCACCAAGCTAGGACTACTCACCAGCTCGATAAGGTAGTCCAAACACCTCCTCAGAGATCCAGAAGGGAACGAGCACCCAGGTCATCTTGCCTAAGAAATCACATCCCTCAGCCACCAGTCAAAGAAAAATTTCTCAGGCCTGTTCCCCCACTGCCGACCTTACAAACGGTCAGAGTCTGGGCCAAGACCTAAAATACCCCTGCACACGTCCAATTATAGTAACAGCGTAAAACGCTGTCCAGAACATGCTAACTCTTCCTTCCTCCCTCCTCCTCTATTTCTTCCACAGGTGCAGCTCAATAGTGCCCGAACTTCGACGCTCTAAGCAGAGAGCTCGGAGGAACCAACCTCAGTAGGTCATAGTGGAAGCATGTAAGAAAGATGTTGGCCTAGGCAGCTGCATTCTTGACAGTCGCCGATGCCTTGATTCAAGCCAAGACCGAACCAGCTTCGAGTTCCTATTCCCACGAAGCCTGTTACATCATTCAAGTTCATGAAGTGTCACCCAGCTTGGGGCCTGTACCAAGTGACCTCAAATCATGAGAACCATGGATTATGAACCCCTGTCAAATCAAATGCTAATGGGTGAGAAAGCAACTGCTCCCCCATTCGTGGTCATTGGAGCCACGACAAGCTCTTAGAAGACAAGGAAAGGAGTGGGCTATCCTTTTTCGTCTCACACGGTGAGAGGGTAAAAACAAAGAAGAAAAGAAAAAAAATAATAGACATGCATCACATAGAAAGAGAAAATAACTATTTCACTCATCGAGGATCATATTACAAGTGTCTTGTCTTTACAGTACAAGGAATAAAGAGGAAAATGGAAAAAAGGCACTAAAAATGATCTCAATGACCTTCCCTCACACACTTCGACCGAGGCCCTCACTCACTCGATGTCTGATCTTAGTTCTGCCACTAGCTCCGCCTCATGCTCCATCAAGGCGGTCCCTTATTCCAAGGAGTACTCGAGAGCCAAAATTTTATCTATAAGCATCTTGTCCTTTGCTTCCTAAGCCGCGGTCTCTTTCTATACTTGTCAAGCTTTTATGTCAATTGTAATATCTTCGCCTTCAGGGTCATCACCTTGTTGTGGTGGGCAACGGCCTCTTCAGCATGGTTGGATCTCTAGAAGACTGTAGCATCCTTCTGCTGCAATTGCGTTTCTACCAATTCGTAGTAACACGAAAGTGAGGACCCCAAAGGGGGCAACTGCAAGCTCTCCAGCTACTGCACAGTTGCTTCTTCATGCAAGGCCTTTGTTCTCCATCCTTCTAGCTCACTTACGACGCCATCAAAGTAAGGGACGATCTCTAGTACCCCCCTGTAAGGGCGACCAACCTCAACTGCTGGATTGCACAATCAAGTTCAGTATAAGGCAAACCCTTTAGCCTCTACTTGCCCAAACAAAGCATGTTCATCATTATGCCGGACATCCCACTCAAGCTAGGTCTAGGTAGTGCTGTTGGGGCCGCTGCAACGAAAGGAGTATCAGTATCCATAGCAGAACTTGAAGGGATGATAGCCATGTGAGTTGCTTGCTCTTCCGGAGGGACTGTGAAGCCCAGGCTCTCATCAGTTGTAGGTCCGAAGGGGGCCATAGTTTCAACCTGCTTGGCCCTCGCAGCCTCCTCACCATGCTTGTTAGCCTCATCATTAGCAGGCTCAGTCCCCCCAAGGCCAGCTTCTTCTCCGTGCCCCTCGTTTTCTGAAGCAATCACAATATGCTCCAAAGCGACCTCAGCTTCTTCAGGGCCAACTCTCTCTCCCTTCTCCCTCTCTTCTTGAGCCGCCATCTCCACCTAGGAGGGTTCGACACTTCCTTCACTCTTGTCTTCCACGGCGGTCAGAGCCTCTCCCAAAGGGTTCACCTCCTCCATAGCCAGGGGTGCCTCCTTTGGGAACTCAAAGTCTGATCCTTGAGGATATCTTGCCTCTCCATCCCCCACAACTACATCACCTGGGGCAGCAACTTCTTGCTGCTTAAGTGGAGCCTCTTCAGCCCCCGAAGCATCAGCCTCCTCTATGACCACTACTACCGACCCTTTTCTCTAGACCAACCCTTGGTTTCTCCTTTCCATGCTTGCCCCCTCTGCATTAGTAAGGGCAGCAGCCTCCTGTGACTCAGGAACCGTCGCCCGCACAGTATCTTGGGTGGCTGCCCCAAGGCTTCCATCATTAGCCCCATTGATTTCTATTGGGACTGGACCCTCTCTTTTGGCTGCAGAAGATGCCTCCTGGTTGGAAGCAATTTCAATTGGTGTGGCTAAATCCTTAGGGCAGAGGATGAGCCTGAAAGGATCGGAGACACGTAGCCCTCTGAAGATGCTGAGGGTGAGGAACCGTCCTCTGGCTCGTGGACTGCTGGGATCTTATGTCTGGTTAAGTGTCTCGATCTCGCCCTCCGGATCCTTGGGGGATCAGGCAGCGTGCGTCTCGGGATTCGAATGAAGACTCGGGATGTTTTAAGATCGCTCTCTCGGGAACCTCGTTCGAGAATGAGGGCAGGTATTACCAATCGATGAGAGAGAAATTTAAGGTGGGTTCGAGACTTAGTCAGGCTAACTAGCATGGGCGCTCTATTAGATCATGAAGAAAGGCCCTCAGTAATAAAATTGGTTCGAAATCTCCTCCTTTAGCTTGTATTCTTCTTATTTTCTACAATCACACACATATATGGTAAAGGTTACAAGACAGGTGGGCCAGACCTGTCCTTTTTCCTCTTTGATGAATGTACACAAGCATGCGCATTCAAAAAGAAGAAGCGAAGAAAGACGGGGGAGAGAAGAATTTGACTAAGAGAGAGGATCAAAACAATGACTAGGCTGGTGGATAATTAGCTTGACGTGGTAGCAAAATGAGCTCGGTAACTAAGACTGACTCATGGGATTACTATTAGACGTCATTATCAATACTGACTAACTAGGCACAATGTTTAGTCTGTCGTGGCAATCAAGCGGGCCAAGTAATCGTGACACAACAACATTATGGCTAGACGACAAAACTACCATGAGAGGCTAACCTTAATCCCTTTTAGTCGAATGAAGGAGTGACAAAATTAAGGCTATGCGGAAAGAATAAGAAGAGAAGAAGGGAAAGAAAGAAGGAGGGATAATAAAGGATGAGAAGAGTATGAAAGATAAGAGGATAAAGGAGAGAGAGAGAATGAAGGCGTAGTCGGGGTTAAGCATTTTTTATTGTGTTAGAAGGAAGAGAGAGAAAATGCCATCGACGTTAGGCTTCACCGATTGTGTTGTGCATAGGAGAGGAGAGATAGGATGCGATCGGCACTAAGCTTCATTGATTGTGACAAAAGAGAAGAGAGAAATCCAGTCGGTGTTAAGCTTTATCAATTGACAAAAGAGGAGAGAGAAAACTAGTCGATGCTAAGTTTCATCGACTAACAGAAGAGGAGAGAGAAAAGCAATCAGCATTAGGCTTTATTGACTAATAGAAGAGGAGAGAGAAAACCAGTCGACATTAGGTTTTATCGATTGAAAAAAGAGGAGAGAGAAAAATAATCAATGTTAGGCTTCACTGACTAACAGAAGAGGAGAGAAAAAACCAGCAGGTGCTAGGCTTCACCAATTGATAGAAGAGGAGAGAGAAAAGTAATTGACGTTGAGCTTTGCTGACTAACAGAAGAGGAGAGAGAAAAGAAATTGATGCTAACCTTCACCGATTGACATAAGAGGAGAGAGAATCAGTGGGCATTAGGCTTCATTGATTGACAGAAGAGTAGAGAAAAAACTAGTTGATGTTAGGATTTATCGACTGATAAAAGAGGAGTGAGAAAAGCAATCGACGTTAGGCTTAACCGATTGATAGAAGAGGAGAGAGAAAAGAAATTAGCACTAAGCTTCATTGATTGATAAAAGAGGAGAGAGAAAATCATTCGACCGTAAGCTTCACCAACTTATAAAAGCGGAGAGAGAATTAGTCGAATGTCGATTGATAGAAGAGGAGAGAGAAAACCAGTCAACATTAGGCTTCATTGATTGACAAAAGAGGATAGAGCAAAGCAATCGACGATGGGCCGATTAACAAAAGTGGAGAGAGAAAAGCAATCGATGTTAGGCTTCATCGACTGATAGAAGAGGAGAGAGAATCAACTGATGCTAGGCTTTATCGATTATGATAGAAGAAAGAAAAAACCAATTGGTACTAAGCTTCATCGATTGACAAAAGAGAGAGGAAGAAAATCATCCAGTGCTAGGCTTCACCGATTGATAAAAGAGGTAAGGAGAAAAGAGGGGAGAAGAAAGAAAGAGATTAAGATGAGAAGAGAGGAGGAGAGAGAAAGAGATAAAGATGAGAAGAAGAGAGACAAAGGGATAGAGATGAGAAGAAGAGAAGAGAGATAGAGATGAGAAGAGGAGAGAAAGGGATAGAGATGAGAAGAAGAGAAGAGATGAGAAGAGGAGAGAGAAAGAGATAAAGACGAGAAGAGAGGAGAGAGAAAGAGATAGAGATGAGAAGAAGAGAGAGAAAGGGATAGAGATGAGAAGAGAAGAGAGATAGAGATGAAAAGAAGAGAGAAAGAGATAGAGATGAGAAGAAAAGAGGAGAGAGAAAGAGGGGAGGAGAGAGAAAAGGGGAAGAGAGAGAAAGCTATTTGCTCAAAGGGTACCAACCTTTTTATTTTCTCTCCTATCTCTCTCCCTCCAAGACGTACCCACAAACTCAAGAAAAAATCAGAATTTTATTGATTGATCCAAGAAGAATCAATCCCTCCTTTGTACAACGAGGTAGTGCCTCTTTATATAGAATTGAGCTAAAACATGGGTGTACGCTTGAAAACTACCTAGAATTAAAGATATTTACAATTTAATTGAATTTAAAGAAATTCTAAAAATGGGTACAAAAGGACTGTTTTGCCCCTGCTTAACAATGTGTGGAGTTTCAGAACAATTCCTGTTGTTGCTCGAGAACTTGCGTCCACTTTCATGGCAGACCCAAAGTCGTTTTGATGCCCGTTTGATCAAAATATTATTATTTTCTTATAGGGCTCGGCATGGCGATCACTTTGATATCAACTTCGAGTCATGAAACATGTTTTTGAGCCATGATCATGAAACTTGAATCTTGAATAAATCTTGAAAACTTCTGATCGATCATGTGTTCATTCCTTGACGTTTCTTCATGGTTTCTTCATTGAATCATACTGAGTGTGTCGTCACGATCATGTTGAAACGAGTGTAGCTTGATTTCATGTGCAGATGAAGATTTTGTCATCTTGAGTTTTTTGACCGGAATCTTGAAATTCGATGGCCAGAGTTTTCAACAGCTTTGGCACCTTCATTTGTGAAATCCAACTGTTCATGGTACACGAGGTTCGGCCCTGAGATAGCATCGGACCTCACGCACCTAATGCAATTGATTTCGTGCCGATCAGGTATACGAGCGTCGTGATATGGCTACTTGAATGAGGGGTGTTGTTGTTGAATTTTTGGCAACTTCCTTCATGGAGCAAAGACTTTCATTTGGTTTTTCTCTCTGCTCCGGCGTACTCACAAGGCGTACCACATATCAAATTGTTCGTCTTGATGAGACGAACATGCTCACCAAATTTGGAAGCGATCCAACTTGGAACGAGTGAGATATAGGCCCGATAAATGACTGCCCATGATTGTAAAAACAACCACCTTTAATTGTGTTTTAGTGTAGGGTGGCCACACAGGAATAATGTACGGCCTAATTTTTGGAATTTTACCCATAACTTTGTCTTGTAATACCCGATTTAGTCGAAACTTGACTCATAGGGGTTTTCTACCGTGCCAGATCTAATGGCAGTGGTCTGAAAATTGTTTGATGCACCAAAATTATGGCTCTAGTTACAGGGTCTATTTCAGGGTGAAAGAGACCAATTTTGCTTAAATTGTTTATTTGTGTTTACTACCTTAAACATGTCTGTTTGTGATGAAACTCGGCAGGTGGTCTTTTGAAGTGCCAATGACAATCTTAATCAATTCTGGGGCCATTCTGAGACTGTCAAGAATTTCCACTGTTTTGTAGGCTCTATTGACTTGCTTCCTACCAAGAACCAAAGTGCTGAAAAATACATTCAAACAGCTTACCCCACAATTGTTGTGCTTCAAGAGAAGCAAGAAGGATAATAATTCGAAAAATTTCCTTCAACTTTTACTTTCTTTTTCTTCCTGACCATTGGACTACGTGAATGCCGAGGAGATTCACCTAATGGTGTAACTAGGCTGCCAAGACGTAGGGATGCATTGTTCGTAGGTTCATCTATGGAGACATTAAGGGGAGAAGAGACATTTTTTAAGGATCTTGTCGAAGTCCTCGCCCTCATGCGGACCGTTGGTGATTATGAAGCTGAGGATTTTGTACGGACCTCGTTAGCCATAAATGGTCGTTGTTTGCTTCTACACCAGGTTTGCTTTTGACGTTCAGAGTACCACTATGGGTCTCATCTATCGAGTCTAGTCGGGGAAAGGTTCTATTAGCTGATCTCGAAGGTCTGGTAGTGCCGGCTAGGCAAACTGATGTCTCTGGTAAGTTCTCCCCTGGCTTTGTCAGTTTCTTGACTTTGAAGTATTTATTTCTAGAGTATGTTTGTGACCTCATGGGAATAATGTTCTTCCTCATGAGACTTATCTTGCCATCTTGGTTAGTCTTCTGTCTTTCAAGTCCTTTTGCAACTGGACTCAGGCTGTCGGAATCTTTTTTTTTAAGCTCATATTTTTGGAGTCTTGACATTTATCACATCAGGGATTTTATTCTTTTGAGTGAGGGCTGAAGTCGCCTGTTGAGGTGAGTACTGCATCAACTTGTTTATTAGTCCAAGCATCCTTTATGGATTTTCGCTTGAACTTGGGAAGCGACGTTGTAGAGATGGTTTTCACCAACTTCCTTTTATTTTGGGGCTCTTTTACCCATAAACAATTGGCTATGTCCACCCTTTTCATCCATTTTTACTCACGATGCCCTTTCGGGTTTTCACTGTGCCCGGTTTTGTTTTATTCACAAAACTCTTTTACTCATGGTTTCATGACCATACCCGTCCGTCATTTTTACTCATAGTGTTCCCTTGTTAAGGTATACAACATGCCTGTTATTTTATCATTTTTTTTGGTAATGACGTGTTCAAGGTCATGCGTTCAAGACCTGTGTGAAACAGTTTAACATCGTGTGGCTTGGACGTGCACTATGGTTTAAGGTCATACAGCTAGACCGTGGTGGTGATGAATGGAAATCTGTGGAGGCCATGGAGTGAGTATGGTGGTGATTTGACTCACTTGGGGAAATAACATTAGGCTACCTATGAGAGATGGATGATGGATGATGTACGAAATGTGAGTGGACGATGGTGACCCACTAACTTACAATGAATATAGATAGCGGGATGGTTCACCATTTTGTGAGAGCAAGTGAGACTCGCTGAGGAATGAGGAATGGTACGAAGTGAATGAACTCACTGGGGAGGTAATGACGGTGGCACGTGCACACTAACAGGTAGGTTAGGGAAGGTATGCATGAAAAGTACATGTAAAAGGCGTGTGCACATATGTGGGGGCGAGTTTATGGTCATGCCTCCTGGACCTGTGCAAAGCAGTTTATCATCATGCGGTCAGGGCGTACACTATCGTTTAAGGTCATACAACTGGACCGTGGTTATGCAGTTTAAAGTCATATAACTAGGACGGTGCAGTTTAAGGTCGTGTAACTAGACCACCGCTGCAGTTTAAGGTCATATAGTTCGAACCATGTTGCTAAGCCTTTTATCATCATGCAATTAGGACGTGTACTATAGTTTTAAAGTCATGTAGCTTGGACCGTGGTTATGCAGTTTTAAGTCATACAGATAGGACCGTGCAGTTTAAGGTCGTGCAACTAGACCTTCATTATAGTTTAAGGTCATATAGTTTGGATAAAAGCTAGGCAGTTTAGGGTAGTGCAGCATAGACCGAGGCTGTGTAGTTTAGGGTCATGCAGTAGGGACCGAGGCTGTGCAGCTTAGGGTCATTCAATACGGACCGAGGCTATACAATTTAGGGTCATGCAATATGGATCGAGGCAGTGCAATTTAGGATCATGCAGCACAGACAGAGGTTGTGCAGTTTAGGGTCATGCAGCACGGATCGTGGTTGTGAAGTTTAGGGTCATACAACACAGACCGAGGTTGTGTCACCATGTAGGTGAAGATCCATGGGGAATAGATATGTGGATGGCAATCTGACTGCATGGGGATAAAATAGTTAAGACCATTCACAAACTGAGGCCTCAGATGGAAATGGTGTTCTGATTAAGGATGGTCAACAAAAGCGGACTTCACTAAGGCTTAGTGGGGGTAAGCATACTTTCTAGGGTTAAAGATGGCTTGGTGTGAAACAGACCCACCGAAAATTGAAGAGGTAAGAATGACCCTAACTTCACTGGGGACAATGAGCTGCAGTATGGGTGTCTCCTATGGGGATGAGGGACAGCTCCTTACTCTAATAGGGATGATAGGCCACAGTTTGGGTGCAACAGCCTGGGTGCAACATCACTGAGAATGACAGATCATGGCTTAGGTGCAACCCCACTAAGGATAAGTGGTAGGACGCACAAGACTTCAACCAGGTGTAGCGCTAGTGGTTTCTTGCAAGTATTCAACTGGCGCTGAGTTCTCAAAAACACAACCGACACTGGGTTGTTAAAAACTCAGCTGACAATGTGAACGACTTGTGATATTGTTTGAAGACAACCGGCGTTAGGGTCGTTTGGAAGCACACCCAGTACAAAATCAATCGGCGCTAAGGTTGTTTGGAAACACACCTGGCGCCAAGTCAACTGACGCTAGGGTTGTTTTGAAAACACACCCTGTGCTAAGTCAACTGGCACTAGGGTTGTTTAGAAAACACACCCGGCACTAAGTTAACCGGCGCTAGGGTTGTTTTAAATTCACCTGGTGCAACGTCAACTGATGCTATGATTGTTTGAAATTCACCCGACACTACGTCAACTGGCACTAGGGTTGTTTGAAATTCACCCGACGCTAGGAATGGATCGATGAGATTGCCTCGGGCCTTGAGTCAAAGCCCGACTCGACTCATTGTCGCTTGGCTTCCCTTTGACGAAACGAGAATTCCCAGTTTGTGAGGGGCATTTGAGGGTAGTGTGGTCTATATAATGGGCTAAAATCATGTTTTCCCCCACTTTTTCACCAAGGGTAAAAAAACTTAAGCAAAAATTTTCTTAAAGGTGACGAGAGGGTGGTTGGTTGAAGTTCCAGCAAGCAGTGGGACTCCGACAAAGGTTTTGTAGAGAAGATTCTCGTCCAACAATGGGAATCCAGGCGGTTTTGCAGGGAAGACCTTCGGCATTCATATTTTGCCAAGATTTTGGTGAAGTTGCACGGAAAGGAGCAGGAAAGGAGAGTTCTTCGAGAAGATTTTTGAGAAATAGAAAAGGTTTTCGCTGCAACAATTTTGGTAGAAGAGGCAAGAAGTGAAACTGTGAGCATTTTGGCGTGTCTAAGGAGTTTTTTAGGGATTTTTAAGAAGTTTCTTGGGGATTGTGGTAACTTTCTGATGTTGTTAGTGGTGTTTGCAGAGGTACTCAGGAACTTAGGGGAAGTTTGCATAAGTTTTCGGTGAAGTTCTGGTGCTGTCTAGGTGAAAAACGTAAATGGGAGAATTTTTCAATAGGTTTTTTGGTCGTGTAAGAGAAGTTTTGGTGGGAGACGGACGGTCAAACCGTCGTGGAAGGTGTAGGGTTGGTGGAGGTGAACCGAGGTGAACCGTCGTAGGGGAGGTATACAATTACCTTCAAAAATTGTGCAACCATTAAGGAGGTGCAAAAGCTTAGGCTTTGAAAATGAGGAGTCTCGGGAAGTGAACAGTCGCGAGAGGGCCGGTGCTAGGGCAACCAGCACTGATGGTTTGGAGGGCTGACTCAATCGGCATTGAACCTCAAGAAAGGCAACGGACACGGTTAGGAGCACAACCGACGCTGGCCTTTGGAGGAAACAGCTGGCGCTGGCTTCAGTCTGTGCTCATTAGCACGTGTAGCTTATCATGGTGCGGAGAGTGATGGTTGCTTATGCAAAAAGTGGTGAATGATGATAGGGGGTGACTTGTGGTACCTGTTGGAAGCCACATCCTCCATATTGTTCTATGGAATGGCACCCACTATGAATAGGGTATGTTTTCAATCATAAGCCAATTCCTTGCTAGGGTAGCTCACTTTGTATGTTTGATACACACGTCAAATGAATCCTTTGTTGTATATTTGATATGCACGTCAGATGAGATATCTAGCATGTATGTTCGACATACACGTCGGATGGACTGAGGCTAACTTCTTAGAGTGACTCTGCTTTGTCTTCTAGCCTGTAACCATCCTCTTACTCGTCAAATGAATTAAAGCTTACTCTCCAAGTGGTTTCGCTTCTTCTTCATGAGGAAGGCCTTTCTTTGGTGGGTTTGCTTCTACCTCATGAGGCAGGCATTTATTTTGGCCTGTAGCCGTCCTCTTATCCTCAGATGCACGAGTGAAAGTACAAGTTTTGGTTTGTAACTGTCCTCTTATCCTCAGATGCAAGAGACTTGTAACCTCCCTAGTAATGGGCTTCTTGTAACTTTTAACTTTTTCTTACTGCAATAAAAGAGTTAAAATTTGTTTGGACTATCTTGCTTATTTCGTGTTGAGTCCCTTTCTTTTGAATACACATTATGGGTAGTACTTCTTTAAGTATCGTCCATTAATAGGGGGAATTTTTTCCCCTCCTTCAGGATGTGCCAGTATATAGGCTCTATTGGAGGAGACCATTTTTACTATAAAGGGACCTTCCCACTTAGGCTCAAACTTTCCTTTACACCGGTCATGCATAACAATAGGCCTCTTGACAGTCAGGACTAGATCACTACGGGTGAAGGAGCGGACCTTGACAGACTTGTTGAACGCCCTCTTCATTCTCCCTTGGATGAGTTCAAGACTCTGCTGAGCCTCTAAACTCTTTCAATCGAGTGTGTCCAATTCGCCTAAGGGTGGTACATAATCGAGTACCTCCATTCGAAATCGAATTGGTTAACTAAGCGAACGATGTGATGACTTCTAAATTGAGGAACATTGTTGTATATAATCCGGTCGGGCACCCCGAAGCGATATATGATATGATGTTGAACAAAGTAGGCCACCGTTATCCCAGGAACCTGCTTAAGGGGGATCGCTTCAGCCCACTTAGAGAAATAATATGTTGCAGCTAGGATAAAAACATGGCCTATAGTGGAAGGAGGTTCAATACGCCCTACAATGTCTATACCCCATATTGAGAAGGGCCATGATGCAAGCTTAGGGTGTTAAGGCTCTGGAGACTGGTGAACCAGGCTGGAATGTATTTGGCATACTTGGCACTATTTAGCATAGCTTAAGGAATCGACAATCATGGAAGGCATTAGTATCCCAACCTAAGTATTGTTCATAGAGCTTAGAACCGGACTGGTGTAGTCCACAAATGCCTAAGTGGACTTCTTCTATCACCTTATTTACATCTTGGATATCCACGCATCTTAGAAGAATGTCGTCAAACGACCATCAGAAGAGAGCATCTCCTTCAAGGAGGGTATACTTAGAAGACATTCGACGTATGTTGTTGCGTTCGATATGATCTTCCGAGAGCCGACCATGTTTTAGGAAACTGGTGATGGGCTCTCTCCAATCTTCTACATGCTCAATTTCTGCACACATTGGGTCAAAGAATTTTGGTTCTTGATTCTGACCCTTAGGTCCTTAACTCTATGCTATTGCTTGTTCAGTCTTGATTACTTCTTTGGTTGATAGAAGTGCTCCAAATGGATAAGGAGGGCAACTGGGGAAGATATTTCTCTCGTCATCAGCATCGACCTCGGTTCTTAGTTTATTGTGTCTGCATTCTGACACCCAGACAAGCATGGTCCCTTATGAGGATAATTGAATTGTAGCATCGAGTTTCGGAAGTGTATCAGCCTACGAGTTTAGCTTCCTAGGGATTGACTCAGGGATACGTCCTCAAACTGAGCCATATACGATTTTGCAATATCGTGAAAGGCTTAAGAGTGTCTTTTCTCACATCATAAAACCCTTTGAGCTGTCGGATAACCAACTCAGAGTCACCATAGATCTTGAGCTGCTCCAAGTCGAGTTCGAAGGCTATCTCCAGTCCGATTGTAAGGGCCTAATATTCTGCCTCATTATGAGAATCGTCTTGAGCTAGAGAGAAAGAGAGTGGCAATATTCCTCCTCTTAACTTCAAGAATACTACTCTGACGCCTCCTCGATTCAATTGGAATGCTCCGTCAAAGTACAATTCCCACACAAGAGCAAGGTAAGAACAATATACTTCTTCATCAGGGAGGTTGCTTGATAAAGGAGATTCTGCCGGTATGGGGTGTGCTGTGAGAAAGTCAGCCAAGGCCTGGCCCTTGATGGCCTTCTGCGGGATATACGTGATGTTGAATTCCATCAGCAGTGATGCCCACTTAGCAAGGCGTCCCGACAAGCATGGGTGTGACATGAGAAACTTTACAGGATCAGCTTTCGATATAAGTTTCACTTCATGACCCAGCAAGTAATGGCAGATTTTTTGTACTACGAAGATCAGGGGAAGACACATCTTCTCAATAAGGGATAATTCTTCTCGGCCCCTTGCATTATGCGACTGAGGTAATATAACGTAGTCTCTCTTTCCTCTTCATTGTTTTGTGTCAACAATGCTCCGAGTGACTCGTCCAAAGCAGTCACATATAGAATGAGGGGTTTTCCTAATACCGGTATAGAGAGCACTGGAGGGTTGAGTAAATAATGCTTGTTGTCATCAAGGGCTGCCTGACATGCTTCATCCCAGACGAATGGGGTATCTTTCTTTAACAGGTGTGTAAAGGGTTTACAACGACCTGAGAGGTTCGAGATGAACCTGCAAATGTATGTCAACTGCCCTTGAAGAGAGCGCAGTTCTCGAAGTGTAGGCGGTGACGGCATTTCTGAATTGCCTTGATCTTGACTAGCTCAACTTCAAGCTCTCGATGTCTGATGATAAACCCCAAGCATTTTTCGGAGCTCACCCCCAAAGCGCATTTCAGCGGGTTCATTGTTAGTTGATGGAGGCGCAACTGCTTGAACACCTTTTCAAGGTCTCCCATGTGAGCATGCTTTTCTTCAGATTTTATGACCAAGACATCTACATAACACTCCACCTCTTTGTGCATCATGTCTTTGAAAATGGTCGTCATTGCTCTCTAGTATGTGGCGCCAGCAGTCTTTAATCCAAAAGGCATCATTGTGTAACAAAAGACCCCTTTTGGAGTTAAGAATGCAGTGACCTCTTCATCTTCGGATGCCATTCTTATCTGATTATACCTAGAGTATCCGTCCATGAAGGAAAAGATTTGAAAGTGAGCTGTAGAGTCAATGAGCATCTCGGTGAATGGCAATGGGAAGTCATCCTTGGGACAGGCGGTATTCAAATCACAAAAGTAAATACACACTCTGATTTAACCATTCTTCTTCTCAATCGGGATGACATTTTCTAGCCATTCTGGTATTTGACTTCAAGGATGAAACTTGCTTGACTGATCTTTGTTATCTCGGCATCTATCTGCATTTCAAGGTCAGGCCTGACCTTCTAGATTTCTGTTTGACGGGTTTGACAGTCAGATCAATGCCGAGACGTTGAACAACGACTTGAGGGTTTAAACCAGGCAACTCATAATAGTGCCAAGATATGACGTCTAGGTTTGCTTTCAAGAAGGTAGTGAAATCTTCTTTCTCTTTTGGAGACATATTCACTAAAATGAAAGTGGGTCTGGGATCCGCTTCGTCTCCAAGATTTATTTCCTCGAGTTCGTCAGTTGTGGCCTGACCACCTTCTTCTCATTCTTTGGAAGCCTCTTGAAACTCTTCATCGTCACTTTCAGAGATCTTTTGATCGACCTCAAGTGCAGATAACCATAATCCTGAAATTTCTACCTTTGGTAGAGGTCCAGAGTGGATCATAATTTCTACACCTTTCTCAAACCGAGTGGCGGAAAGGTCAACTTCAAAAGTGGAAAACACATCAGGTTGGAGAAACTTATCTCGAAAGTTAGGTGAAAATTGAGGTTCAGTGATATTGATGTGAAGAGTTTCTTCGTACGAATCACACGGTATTTGTACGGATGCCTGAAGTGTTTACTCCGAGCCAGCTGGTTCTTCACAAACTTGTATCATATGGCAAGCTTCTTGAGAATAGAAGCTTCGCCCTCTTGACTCTCTCAGTCTCTGCTCAAAGTCAGGCTCAGGAGACCGTTGGGGTTTATTTGGCTTCGACTTCTTGTGCTTCCTTGAAGAAGGAGGCTCTGCCTTGGCTTTAGTTGTCAGGGCATCAGCAACTGTTAGGAATCCTGCTGCTTGTACAAGGGTCTTTCTCAATGGTTTCCATTGCGTCTTGCTTATATTGATTCCTTCAAATTCTCGGTCGAGAGCCTCGAAGTCCGGACATATCAAGGTTGTACCTACAAGGGACATTGAAGAGAGAGAATGAAAAGTAGGAGTAGAAGGAGGAGAAGGGTTAGAAGGTGGGGGACTTTTAAGGTCGTTCCCCTCATCAAACCGATCTGGGCAGCTTTTTACGTCATCACCAGGGTTGGATGGGGCCAGGGGGTCTTTTAGGTCTTTCCCTTACTTAGACTGTTGGGGAGTGCTTTTAACATCGTCACCCTCATTGGATGTATGCTGAGTGGGAGATGGCATGGGGATGCCTTCTTGACAGGATGAAGAAGGAAGAACGATAGTGCCAGGGATGAAGTCCAGTAAAGTTGGCAGTGGAGGAAGGGGCCTGAGAAATTCCTGCTCAACTGTGGGTTGAGCGGTCTTGTTTCTTCAGCGAGTAGCCCTTGGTGCCCATCTTTTTCTGGTTCTCTTAGGTGATGTTTGATTCATCTAGATGGGTTAGCAAACAGCCCTAGCTTGGTGAATTTCTTCTCTCCTTAAAGACTTGAGTCTTCTTCGGCCATGATAGTCTATCCATGGCTGGGGAATTGAGGGTTCCGCAGAGTCTAAGTCATTGATAGGAAGGTCCTGCATTGGGAGATCTCCTTGCTCCGATAGAGGAATGACTCGGGGATCACTTACAGGGGGGTCGTGAAACTCCTGACACTCCCACATTTTCTTTACGAATATATCAAGGAAGCTTGTGCATTCTGATTGGTAATGGCCTCTTATTTGATGATACGGGCACCATCGATCTTCAGTCCCCTTAGTAAGGTGACAAGTTTGCGTTGCTTGCTGCAATGTAAATATGCCTTCCTGAAGCATTATAATGAAGAAGGCATAAAGGATATCAGGCATTTTATCTTCCTCTTGGATAGTTACAGCATGAGAGGCCTCGGTTACCCCGAAGGCCTTCTTTAAGTCTTCAAGCATTATCTGACCTTTCATAATCAGGGCCGCAATAATATCCTTCAGCATGTAGCAGTCATCTGTAGGATGATTAATCCTCCATTGGTAGGCACAATAATTCGCCTGAGTGTCAAGGCTAATTTGGTTGTTGGAAGCTGGATCATATTCTGCTCCAATAATAAATGGAGCAGCACAGTTCTATGCTTGGTGAAATAAGCACCCCGATCAAGGTCGGCTGGTGGGGGAACCCGATTGTACGACTGTTGTTGCTTGCTAACCTTGAGTGTTACCTTTGTCGTGCTTACCCCTTTAGAGAGGTCCAAATTTTGAGAGGGAGCCTTCTTTGAATCAGCGACCATGACGGATATACTGATTACCCCTTTCTGTTAGCTGCCCCGTGTGTTATTCCTAGAGTTACCATTGCCCCTGTTGTTTACTAAACTTGTAGATAGTTGTCGTATCACACCATGGTGACGTGATAAACTTTCTATGCGGACTGATTTAGAGATCAACTCTGACATGGAGGTCGGATTAGAGGCCTCAACATGTAGAGCGATCTTAGGTCGCATGTTCCGCACGCAAGTTTGGACTACTTCGTTCTCAGGCATAAGATTAGGATGGCGAGAAACCAAGTTTCTCCATCTTGATACGAACTGATCCACGGGCTCATCAGGGTCCTAAGTCAGGGTGAGAAGTTCGATGGTTTGAACCTCTCTCTCGACCTCATAGAAGCGTTGATAGAATAGTTTCTCCATCTTCTCCCACGTATGCACTGCGTTTGAAGGAAGTCGGGCATACCATTGAAATGCTGAGCCATCGAGGGTCTCAACGAACCGTAAGAAAAGAAGTCTCCCGTCAGCTGCTATTTCTCGACATGCTGCATGGAAGTGGGCAATATGTTGGTTTGGGGACGTGGTTCCGTTGAATAAAGGAAGCTTCCCTTTCTTATAATCAGAGGGAAACGGGACCTGATCAATATACGAGGGGTATGGCCTTTGATAAGGCGTTACACCTTGTATCTTCAGGATTTGTTTGTTCTTTAGGCTATGGCTGACTATAGTGTCAATGTCTATCTGAGAGATGGGATGAGGAACAGAATTGTCCTGTGAGGTAGGAGGAGGAGGATATGGTGGAGGTGCAACATCAGAGTGATGGGAATTGACCTCATGGTTAGCTGATTGGCATGCGACGTCTATACGATCGATCGTTTCCATCATCGCACACACCATATCCTTAAACTTGTTCATGCACTCTTCCTGCGCATCACCGGGCTTGCTTACGATCATTACGCTCACCGTTTCACCATGGAGGTTGACGTTAGTGACAACAAAGGACTTGCGAACTTGACGGATCATACGTGGTAGGTCAGTCAGTAGCGGCCAGCATGCCCTGACTGAACTCGGCTTTTGTATGCTGATCGCTTTTGGATCAGTTCTCGATAGTCTTGGGATAGTGGCTGCTAAGCGTCTGGGTCTTTTTCTACAACAGTAACCACAGCATAGTCATGGAGCTCTTCTTCAGGCTTCATTGTCTGAAGAGGGTAGAAGGTATTCAGGTGAAGAGGGCAGTCAGAATTGGTTGTTTTGACTGCCTTGGTCACCTCTATAGTCAAAATTTGCAGAGCTTTATCGTATTTAGCCTTGAGGTTTTAATGGACCTCGCGTTAAAACTACGATCTAGGTCGCGGCTTGTCAGCTCTTCTTGCACAGGAGAGAGTTGTCTTTATCAGGTGCAGCAATGGATGAGGGCCAGTAATTAGAGTCATCTTGGGCCAGAGAGGATGAAGGACTCGATCTTTCATGAGGTCGATTCCTCGAGGTCTCTTGTGGGCTCGAGAGACACGACCAAAGTTATGAGGCTGGTTTAGAACAATACTCTTAGGGAAAACCTTCGAGTCCCAAGGCTGAAGGTGCTTGCTCGATGAAGAAGGAATGGGCTGGAGCAGTTTGAGTCGAGGGTGAGAGGGTGTATGTGATGGCGATGCGTGTGCTCCCCTTGAAGAAGGGTCACGGGTGACTGAGGGTCAACCCGGGCTCGAGCATGTGGTCTGACAAGTGTCTGCAAGAGAACAAGTATAGGTTTGTCCCTTACAGAGTGCGCTTGTGTGTGCAAAGTAGGAGGATGAGAAGGTCGTCTCCTGTGTACTCAGGTTAGCGTGGCAATGGCGTTGCCCGGAGTAGTGAGATGCATATGAGTAGCGTGCGTGGGACCTGACCTTAAAAGGTTTGATCTTGAACACAACCTCGAGGTGTTAAAAGGGTTGCCTCGAGGTGTGGCTTGAGTGGGTATCCCATGAGCCTTGTGGTGTGTGTGAGGGATGGATACCGTGGGGTTTCTGCCTCGACGTGATGAGCCTCTAGGGATAGAGACCAATGGTGCAAAAATGTGGGGAGTAGCCCTATGGCGACCCACAAAAGCAAAGACACCTTGTTTACCTTTTACAGAAAGGGACTGGGTAACCTTTCGACGTACCTTAGAAACACAACAGGCAAGTGAGTTGTCGGTGGCTGGGCGCATGCTGTGTGGCACAACAGAAGTGTTGCCGATGCAGAGCGCCTTGGTGGAGTTTCCATCAGAGCGAGGATATGGGGAGTGAGGGAGTTTTAGGTCTCGCCTCACACCGTTCCAAGTTAAGATCGGGGAGCTAGACAAGGGGTCTTTGTTCAAGAGGATGGTTGGGATCGAAGTCAAAGGAACTTCTTCCCTAGGGATGCTCTCGAATGCAGGGACAAGAAAATCCCCGATTCGGATAAATGGGTTACAAAACCCCCAAGCCATAATAAAATGCAAAAAGATAATGAAAGAAGATGATAAAAGAAGAAACTATCCAAACAAGAATGATCTGACTAAGGGGTAGTATGTCCCCAGTGGAGTCGCTAAGCTGGTTAGGTGTCTCGATCTCGCCCTCTGAATCCTTGGGGGATCGAGCGGCACGCGTCTCGGGTTTTGAATAAAGACCCGAGATGTTTTGAGATCGCTCTCTCGAGAACCTTGTTTGAAACAAGGGCAGGTACTACCAACTGATGAGAGAGGAATTTAAGGTGGGTTAGAGACTTACTCTGGCTGAATCGTGTGGACGCCCTCTTAGATCACAAAGAAAGCCCCAGTAATAAAATTGGTTCGAAATCACCTCCCTTAGCTTGTATTCTTCTTATTTTCTGTAATCACACACATATATGACAAAGGTTATAAGATAGGTGGCCCAAACCTCACCATTTCCCTCTTTGATGGACGTACACAAGCATGCACATTCAAAAAGAAGAAGAGAAGAAAGACGGGGGAGAGAAAAATTTGACTAAGAGAGAGGATCAGAACGGTGACAAGGCTGGTGGATAATTGGCCTAACATCGTAGCAAAAAGGGATCGATAACTGAGACCGACTCACGGGATTACTACTAGACGTCATTACCAATACTGACTAACTAGGCACGATGGTCAGTCTGTCATGACAATAAAGCGGGTCAAGTAATCCTGACACAACAATATTACGGCTAGACGACAAGACTATCATGAGAGGCTAACCTCAATCCCTCTTAGTCGAACGAAGGACTGACAGAATTAAGGCTATGAGGAAAGAATAAGAAGAGAAGAAGGGAAAGAAAGAAGGAGGGAGAAGAAAGGAAGAAAAGAGTATGAAAGACGAGAGGATAAAGGAGAGAGAGAGAAGGAAGGCGCAGTTGGGGCTAACCATTACCGATTATGTTAAAAGGAAGAGAGAGAAAATGCAATTGGCACGAGGCTTCACCGACAGTGTTGTGTAGAGGAGAATAGATAGGTGACGCGGGCGATACTAAGCTTTGTCGACTGTGACAAAAGAGGAGAGAGAAAACCAGCTAGTGTTAGGCTTCACCGACTGACAAAAGAGGAGAGACAAAAGCAGTCGGTGTTGAGCTTCACCGACAGACAAAAGAGGAGAGAGAAAATTCATCAATGCTAGGCTTCACCGATTAATAGAATAGGAGAGAGAGAATCGATCGATGCTACGCTTCATCGATTGAAAGAAGAGGAGAGAAAAGCAATCGGCACTAGAATTCGTCAATTGATAAAAGAGGAGAGAGAAAAGCAATCGATGATAGGCTTCATCGACAAATAGAAGAGGAGAGAGAGAACCACCTGATGTTAGGCCTCATCGATTGATAAAAGAGGAGAGAGAAAACCAGCTGATGCTAAGCTTCATAGACTGACAAAAGAGGAAAGAGAAAAGCAATTGGTGTTAGGCTTCACCGACTGATAAAAGAGGAGAGAGAGAAGCAATCGATGTTGGGCTTCACCGACTGACAAAAGAGGAGAAAGGAAAGCAATCAGTGCTAGGCTTCACGGATTGACAGAAGAGGAGAGAGAACCAATCGGTGCTAGGCTTCATCGGTTGTGACAGAAGAAAGAGAAAACCAACTAGTGCTAAGCTTCACTGATTGACAAAAGAGAGAGGAATAAAACCAACCGGTGCTAGGCTTCACCAATTGACAAAAGAGATAGGGAGAAAAGAGGGGAGAAGAAAGAAAGAGATAAAGATGAGAAGAGAGGAAGAGAAAGAAAGAGATAAATATGAGAAGAAGAGAGAGAAAGGGATAGAGATGAGAAGAAGAGAAGAGAGAGAAAGAGATGAGAAGAGGAGAGAGAAAGGGGTAGAGATGAGAAGAACAGAAGAGAGATATAGAGATGAGAAGAGGAGATAAAAAGAGATAGAGAGAAGGAGAGAGAAAGGGATAGAGATTAGAAGAAGAGAGAGAAAGGGATAGAGATGAGAAGAAGAGAAGAGAGAGATAAAGATGAAAATTAGAGAGAAGGAGCTAGAGATGAGAAAAAAAGTGGAGACAGAAAGAGGAGAGGAGAGAAAAAGAGAGGAGGAGAGAGAAAGAAAGCTACTTCCTCGAAGGGTACTGGCCTTTTTCTTCTCTGTCCTCTCTCTCTCCAAGACGTACCCACAAACTCAAGCAAAATTCAGAATTTTATTGATTGATCCAAGAAGAATGAATCCCTTCTTTGTACAATGAGGTAGTGCCCGTTTATATAGAATTGGGCTAAAATGTGGGTGTATGCCCAAAAATTACCTAGAATTGATGATAATTACAATTTAATTGAATTTAAAGAAATTCTAAATATGGGTGCAAAAGGACTGTTTCACCCTTGCCTAATAATGTGTGGAATTCCTGAACAGTCCCTGCTGCTGCCTGAGAACTTGCATGGTCTTCTATGGCTGACCCGAGGTCGTTTTAATGCCCATTTGATTGAAAGATTATTATTTTCTTGTAGGGCTTAGCATGGCGATCATTTTGATAGTAACTTCGAGCCATGAATCATGTTTTTGAGCCATGACCATGAGACTTGAATCTTGAAAACTTCGGATCGATTGTGTGTTTGTTCCTTGATGTTTGTTCGTGATTTCTTCATTGAATCATATTGAGAATGCCCTCACGATCATTTTGCAACAAACGTATCTTGATTTTGTGTCCGGATGAAGATTTTATTGTCTTGAGTTTTTGGTCGGAATCATGAAATCTGACGATCAGAATTTACAGCAGCTTTGGTGCCTTCATGTGTGAAATCCAACCATTCATAGTACGTGAGGTTCGGTCCAGAGACAGCCTCGAACCTCACACACCTAATGCAATTGGTTTCGTGTCGATTAGGTGTACGAGCGTCGTGATTTGGCTGCTCGAAAAGGGGTGCTACTTTGAATTTTCTACAACTTCCTTCATGGATCAGCGATTTTCATTTAGTTTTTCTCTATGCTCGGGCATTGTCACGGGGCGTACCACACATCGAATTGTTCGTCTTTATGAGACGAACACGCTCACCAAATTTGAGAGCGATCCGACTTAAAACGAGTGAGATATAGGCCCCCAAAGTGACTGCCCGTGACTATGAAAATAACAACTATTAATGGTGTTTTAGTGCAAGGTGGCCACATGGGAATAGTGTGCGACCTACCCCTTTTTGGTATTTTACCGATAACTTTGTCTTGTAGAGTCTGATTAAGTCGAAAACTTGATCGACATGGGTATTCGATCGTGTCGAATCTAATGACAGTGGTCCCACAGCTATTTGAAGCACCAAAAGTATGGCTCTAGTTACAGGATCCATTTTAGGGTGAAATAAACCAATTTTTTTGAAATGGTTTCTTTGTGTTTACTGCCTTAAACATGTCCATTTGTGATGAAACTTGGCAGGTAGTCTTTTGAAGTGCCGATGACAGTCCTGACCAATTCTGGAGCCATTATGAGACTGTTGTGAATTTCCACTCTTTGTATGCTTTATTGACTTACTTCCTACTAGGGACTAAGGTTCTGAAAAATACGTTTAAACAACACCCTTTGCATTTTGGAGCCTTGGTTGCCTTCTTAGCTTGAGCGCAGGGTAGTGCTAAGGTAGCGTACTTTCACTTCTTTCCTTTCGCCTACTCGGGTGCAGCAGCCTTAGAGGTGCCTGTTTTGGAGGAATTGGTGGCCAGCTTATTGTGCGGATTGCTCCTTATGAGTTCGTTCAAGTCCTAGACTGGGCACATCTTAAACCCTAGAACCTTGTGACCCACCTTCCATCGGAAGATCGTAGAGAGATTGTCAAAAATACTCTCTGTCTCATTCTCCATAATAAGAAATTTGGGCATGGACCTATGTTCAGCAATCTGACGCAGCCGCCCAATCTCCCGCCAGTCATGGGGGAAGCTTAGGGGAGCAGTCTTCGCCATCTTTCGCTGCCTTGTATCTTGACTCCAGCTGCTATTCTCCCCCTTTCAAGGGTGGTCTACGTCCCAATGCCCCTTACTAGTGATCCGCCACCAGCGTGCATGGGCTTCTGTCTCCCACACTGATCTGCCGAAATGGGGCAACATATACTTGTTGATCTTGGTGGCCTCCAAGCATGTGGCCCAAGCAATGCGAATATGCCTCGGGAGCCAAGTCTCTCGGTGGGTTCCCAATTGGTCCTTCTTCCAGCGTGCAGCCTTGCTATGTCACTTCTCCAAGAACACTGAGAACGAGCATCCTTGATCTAGCCCATTCTGTCGATCTAATCGATGAGGGAAGTAACCCTCAAGTTTCATGTTATGGATGGTGCGGTAGGTAAGGACTCCGCCCCTGATGCTCAGCATAAACATCAACTCTTTTTGGTTAGTGAAATTACCATCGAGGTAGTGGCCCAACTCGTCAACAAATGCACCCTTTGTAAGGCCTCCGACTGGGAATGCAACTCGGGTCATGTGAAGATCGTCATTATAGAACAAGCTACGTGATTGACCACGTGTGTGGAAAATTGCCTTCTGCCCGGCAATCTTCAAAAGGAATGGGTCCATGGAATATTCCAACACCCTATTTTTGAGGTAAGTGTAGGGGAAGTAAGCTCCGAGCCAGCAATAAACATAATGGATTGGGAAAGGGGTTTTGAAATCCCCTGGGAAGGCCTAACTGGTTAAGTGCCTCGATCTCGCCCTCCGGATATGGATCGGGTGGAACGCATCTCAGGTTTCGAGGGAAGACCCGAGACGCCCTCCGGACATGGATCGCTCTCTCAGGAACCTCATTCGAGAACAGGGGCAGGTGTTATCAACAGTGAGAGAGGAATTTTAAAGGTGGGTTCGGGACTTATTAGGGCTGGCTCTTGTGGGCGCCCTCATAGATCATGAAGACAGCCCCCCGGTGATGAAACTGGTTCGAAATCTCCTCCCTTGGCTCGTATTCTTCTTATTTTTTGTAATTACACACACATATGATAAAGGTTGTAAGATGGGTGGGTCAGACCTCACCCTTTTCCTCTTTCGTTAATGTACACAAGCAGGCGCATTCAAAATGAAGAAGGGAAGAAAGACGAGAGAGAGAAGAGTTTGATTGAGCGAGAGGATCAAGCTGGCTAGTATTTGGCCAGACGTGGTTGTAAAACGGGCTCGGTACTAAGACCGGCTCACGGGATTACTACTAGATTTCATTACCAATATCGACTAGTTAAGAACGATGGTCAGTCTGTCTTAGCAATAAAATGGGCCAAGCAATCTTGACACAACAATATTACGGCTATACAACAGAACTTCTATGAGAGGCTAACCTCAATCCCTCTTAGTCGAACGAAAGGATAGCAGAGTGGTTGTCATGGGGGAAATAATGAAGTAAGAGAAGAAGGGAACAGACAGAGAGGGGGGAGAAAAGACAAGAGGATAAAAAGAGGACGGAAGGAAGATGCAGTCGGCGTTGAACATTGCCAACTGTTTCAGAAGAGAAGCGAGAGAAAAGACAGTCGGCGCTAGACTTCACCAACTGTCAGAAGGGAAGAGAGGGAGAGAACCAACCGGCACTAGGCTTGCGTCGGTTCCGAAGGGAGGGAAGCAAGGAAGAGAGATCGAACCAGCCCTAGGCTTCACCGACTGTGACAAGAGAGGAGAGAGAAATCCAACCGGTGCTAAGGTTCACCGACTGTTAGGAAAGAGATGAAAGAGAAATTCAACCCAGTGCTCGTCAAATGTTAGGGAAGAGAGGAGGGAGAAATCCAACCGACGCAGGGACTTGTCAACTATTAGGGAAGAGAGGGGAGAGAAAACCCCACTAGCACTGGGTTTGAAAGAAGAGGAAGAGAGGGGAAACCCCACCCGGTGCTGGGGATGAAAGAGAGGAAGAGAGAGAAAACCCCACCCGATGGTTGGGATGAAAGTAGAAGAAGAGAGGAAAAATCCCACCTGGCATTGGCGATGAAAGAGAGGAGAACCAACCGACGCTGGGGATGAAAGAAGAAGAAGAGAGGGAAAACTCCACCAACATTGGGGATGAAAGAAGAAGAAGAAAGAGAAAACCCCACCTAACTCTGGGGTGAAAGAAGAAGAAGAGAGGGAAAACCTCACCCGACACTGGAGATGACAGAAGAAAAAGAGAGAGAAAACCCCACCCGACGCTAAGGTGAAAGAAGAAGAAGAGAGGAAAAACCCCAGCCGGTGCTAAGGATGAAAGAGAGGAGAACCAATCGTGCTAGACTTGCATCAGTTGTAATGAGGAGAGAGAGATGAGAAAAAAGGGAGGAGAGAGAAAGAGAAGAGGAGAGAGAAAAAGGGGAGGAGAGAGAAAGTTACCTACCTGAAGGGTGTCAGCCCTTTTTCTTCTCTCTCCTCTCTCTCTTTCCAAGACGTACTCACATGCTCAAGCAAGAATGAAAATTTCTATTGAATTATCAAAGAATGAATCGAGAGTCCTTTTATAATGAGGCAGTGCTTGTTTATATAGAATTCGACCTAAACATGAGTGGATACCTAAAAGTATTCCTAATTGAAGGAATGAGTGTAAAAAGACTGTTTTCTGCCTGCCTAACAATATGTAGAAGGCTAAAATAGTCCCTGTTACTGCGCGAGATCTTGCATGATCTTCCATGATTGACCCAGGGGTGTTATGATGCCCGTTTGATAGAAAGATTATTGTTTTCTTGTAGAGCTCGGCATGGCGATCGTTTTTATATCAACTTCGAGCCATGATTCATGTTTTTGAGCCATGATCACGAGACTTGAATCTTGGATGAATCTTGAAAATTTCGGATCGATTGTGTGCTCATTCCTTGACGTTGTTTCGTGATTTCTTTATTGAATCACACTGAGCATTCCGTCACAATCACGTTTCAATGAACATAGCTTGATTTCGTGACCGGATGAAGGTTTCGTCGCCTTGAGTTTTTTGCCGGAATCTTGAAATCTGGTGGCCCAAATTTATAGCAACTTTGGTGACTTCGTGTGTGTGAAATCCAACCGTTCATCATATGCAAAGTTTGGGCCAGAGATAGCTTCAGACCTCACATACATAATGCAATTGGTTTCATGCCGATCGGGTATGTGAGCTTCGTGATCTAGATGCTCGAACAAGGCATGTTGCTGTTGAATTTTCTGCAACTTCCTTCACGAATCAGCGACTTTCATTTAGTTTTTCTCTTTGCTTGGGAACGAACACACTCACCATATTTGGGAGCGATCTGACATGGAGTGAGGCCAAAAGGGAATAGTGTGCGGCTTACCCCTTTTTGACCATGCCGGATCTAATGATGGTGGTGCCACAGTGATTTGAGACACTGAAAATATAGTTCTAGCTATGGGGTCCATTTCATGGTGCGAGAGACTGTTTTCGCTGAAATGTTTTCTTTGTGTTCACTGCTTCAAACATGTCTAATTGTGATGAAACTTGGAAAGTGATCTTTTGAAGTGCTAATGAAGATTTTGACCAGTTCCGAAGCCATTTCGAGACTGTTGGGAGTTTCCACTGTTTTATAAGCTTTATTGACCTACTTCATACTAAGGACCAAGATGCTGAAAAATACGTTCAAACAGCTTGCCTCACCAAATTTTGTGCTTCAAGAGAAGCAAGAAGGACAATCATTTGGAAAGTTTCCTTCAAATTTTATTTTTTCCTTCCTAACCATAGGATCACGTGCACACCGAGGAGATTCATGTAACGGTGTAACCAGGATGCTCAGACGTAGGGATGCATTATTCGCGGTTCTGTCCATGGAGACTTTAGGGGAGAAGAGACAAATTGGCAGCATTGTTTACTGTTACACCAGGTTTTCTTTTGACGATCAGAGTACCACTATGGGTCTCGTCTACTGAGTTCAATCGGGGCCAGGTTCTATTAGCCGATCCCGAAGGTCTGGTCGTGTCGGTTAGGAGAGCTAACGTCTCTGGCAGGTTCCACCCTGGCTTTGTTAGTTTCCTGCCTTGACTAGGCTACTTTGTCACCTGGCCTTATGGAGAGAGGTCCATAATAGAATAAGGCATGAATATTTCATGCATGGGGAGAGGGTCCTTGAAGAAGGATAAGGCATGCACATTTCATGCATGGAGAGAGGGTCCTTGAAGAAGGATAATGACTGGGCTACGTTGTCACCCAACCTTGAAGAAGGGATAATGACTATGCTACGTTGTCACCCAGCCTTGAAGAAGGGATATTGACTGGGCTACATTGCCACCCAGCCTTGAAGAAGGGATATTGACTGTGCTACGTTGTCACCCAGCCTTGAAGAAGGGATATTGCTGAGCTACATTGTCACCCAGCCTTGAAGAAGGGATATTGACTGTGCTACGTTGTCACCTAGGCTTGAAGAAGGATGTCGGCTGGGCTACCTATTTACCCAGGACTGAAGAAAGAAGTTGACTGGGGTATCTATTCATCCAGGACTAAAGAAGGATATGGCTAGGCTTCCTGTTCACCCAGGACTGAAGAAGGATATCGACTGGGCTACCTGTTCACCCAAGACTGAAGAAATATGTCGACTGGGCTACCTGTTCACCCAAGACTGAAGAAGGATATCGACTAAGCTACTTATTCACCCAGGACTGGAGAAGGATGTCGACTGGGCTACATGTTCACCCAAGACTGGAGAAGGATGTCGACTGGGCTACCTGTTCACCCAGGACTGAAGAAGGATGTCGATTAGGCTACTTGTTCACCCAGGACTGAAGAATGATGTCGACTGGGCTACCTGTTCAGTCAAGACTGAAGAAGGATGTCAACTGGGCTACCTATTCACCCAGGACTGAAGAAGGATGTCAACTGAGCTAGTTATTATCCGAGGACTGAAGAAGGATGTCGTCTGGGCTAATTATTCACCCAGGACTGAAGAAGGATGTCGACTGGGCTACCTATTCACCTAGGACTGAAGAAGGATGTCGACTGAGCTACATATTCACCCAAGGCTGATATCGACTGGGCTTCCCGTTCACCCAAGATAGAAGAGGAAGTCAAGGGATGATTTTAACGTCTACACCCTACTGGACGTCTTGATGATGATGAAGGGAGAGCTGGCTGAGGCCATCTGTGGAAGCGAATGTTGCATCAAGTTGATTTTATTACGTCGAGCGCCCTTTGTAGGTTTTCACTTAGACTAAGGAAGCAGTGCCGTAGAGACCGTTTTCACCAACTTCTTTTTATTTGGGGATCTTTTACCCATGACCTTTCGGTCATGTCCACCCTTTTTGTACATTTTTACTCACGATGCCCTTTCGAGTTTTCACCGTGCCCGTTTTTTTTTTATTCATGGCACTCTTTTACTTATGGTGTTGTGACCATGCCCGTCCGTCATTTTTACTCATTGTGTTCCCTTGTTCGGGTATACACCATGCCCATTATTCTATTCTTTTTTTTCTTTTCCTTTTTTTTTTGTGAAGGCGTGTTTTAAGGTCATGCCTTCAGGACCTGTGCGAAGCAGTTTATCGTCATGCCAGCAGGATGTGCACTATAGTTTAAGGTCATATAGCTGGACCATGATCTTGATAAATGGCAGTCCATGAAGGCCATGGAGTGAGTATGGTGGTGGTTTGACTCACTTGAAGAGATGGCTCAAGGCTACCTATGAAGGTTGGATGATGTATGAAATGTGAGGGGACGTTTTTGGTGACTCACTAACTTATAACAAGTTTGGATGGCGAGATGGTTCGTCGTTTCGTGAGCACTGGTGAGACTCAATGGGGAATGATATATGGTGATAAAGTGAATGGACACACTGGGGTGTTATGAAGATGGCATGCGCACACTAATAGGTAGGTTAAGGAAGGCGTGTGTGAGAATGCACGTAAAGGCATGTGCGCGTACGTGGGAATAAGTTTATGGTCGTACCTCCTGGACCTGTTCAATGTAGTTTATCGTCATGTCAGCAGGACGTGCACTATGGTTTATGCAGTATAAAGTCATACAACTAGAACTGTGCAGTTTATAGTCGTGCAACTAGACCTCTGCTACAGTTTAAAGTCATATAGCTTGGACCATGGTTAAGAGCCTTTTGTCATCATGAGACTAGGACGTGCATTATGGTTTAATGTCGTACAGCTGGACCGTGGTCATGCAGTTTAAAGTCATACAACTAGGACTGTGCAGTTTAAGGTCGAGCAACTAAACCATAGCTACAGTTTAAGGTCATATAGTTTGGACCATGGAGTTTAGGGTCGTGCATCTTAACCATAGCTACAATTTAAGGTCAAATAGTTTGGACCGCGGTCATGCAGTTTAAAGTCATACAACTAGGACTGTGCAATTTATGGTCGTGCATCTAGATCTCCGCTACAGTTTAAGGTCAAA
>NW_006498233.1:991213-1052712 GCF_000471905.2 Amborella trichopoda
ATTGTTTTGTGCCAACAATGCTCCAAGTGACTCATCTAAAGTAGTCACATATAGAATGATGGGCTTTCCCAATACTGGTGTAGAGAGTATTGAAGGGTTGAGTAAATAATGCTTGATGTCATCAAGGGCTGCCTGATATGCTTCATCCTATATGAATGTTGTATCTTTCTTTAGTAGGTGTGTAAAGGGTTTACAACGACCTGAGAGGTTCGAGATGAACCTACGAATGTATGCCAGTTGCCCTTGGAGGTAGCGCAGTTCTCTAAGTGAAGTCGGTGATGGCATTTCTTGGATTCCCTTGATCTTAACTGGCTCAACTCAAGCCTTCAATGTCTGACGATGCACCCCAATAATTTTCCCGAATGCATGTCAAAAGCGCATTTCAACGGGTTAATTTTTAGCTGATGGAGACACAAGCACTTGAACACCTTTTCAGGATCTCTCATATATGCATCCTTCTCTTTGGATTTTACTACCAAGTCATCCACATAACACCCCACCTCTTTGTGCATCATGTCTCGAAAAATGATCGTCATTACTCTCTGATATGTGGCGCTTGCATTCTTTAATCGAAAAGGCATCATTCTGTAATAGAAGACCCCTTTCGAAGTTAAGAATGTTGTGGCCTCTTCATCTTCAGGCGCCACCTTATCAGATTATACCCGAAGTATCCATCCTTTAAGGAAAAGATTTAACAATGAGCTGTGGAGTCGACAGGAAATCATCCTTGGGACAGGTGGTATTCAAATCGTGAAAGTCAATACACACCCTGATTTGACCGTTCTTCTTCTTGACCGGAATGGCATTTGCTAGCCATTTTGGGTACTTGTCTTCATGGATTAAACTTGCTTGTTTAAGTTTGATTATCTCGGCGTCTCTCTGCATTTTGAGGTCAGGCCTGAACCTTCTTGATTTTTGTTTGACAGGTTTGACAGTTGGGTCAATGCCGAGACAGTGAACGGCGACTTGAGGGTCCAAACCAGATATCTGATGGTAATGCCAAGCAAAGACATCCCGGTTCGTTTTCAAGAAGGAAATGAACTCCTGTTTCTCGTCTATAGACATTCTCGTTGAAATGAAGGTAGGTCTGGGGTCCGCTTTATCTCCAAGATTTATTTCTTCAAGTTCGTCAGCTGTGGTCTGACCACCTTCTTCCAATTCTTTTGGAGCCTCGTGCAACTCTTCATTGTTGTTTTCAGGGATCTTTTGATCAACCTCAAATGCAGAGACCCATGATCCTGACATCTCTGCCTCCAATAGAGGCCCAGAGTGGATTATAAATTTTGCATCTTTCCCCGTTTGAGGAATGGAAGGGTCTTTCATAAACAGGGATTGTTTCTCGGACTGTAGGAGTTTGTCTTGGAGATCGTAAGGAATTTGGGACTCAACGATTCTAGTGCAAGAAGTATACCAATGCGAATGACTTAACCTCTGAGCAGCTATCTGCAGTGTTTGGCCCACACTGACTGGTGCTTCACAGACTTGTATCATGTGGCAAGCTCCTTGAGAATAGAAGCTTTGCCGCCTCGACTCTCTCACATTCAGCTCAAAGTTAGGCTCAAGTGGCCACTGAGGTTCCTTTGGCTTCGAATTCATGCGCTTCTTTGTGGTAGGTGACTCTGCCTAAGCTTTAGCTGCCAGGGCATCAGCAACTATTGAGAATTCTACTACCTACGCCAAGGTCTTTCTCAATCGTTTATGTTGCGTCTTTATTATGTTTGATCCCTCAAGTTCTCTATCGAGAGACTTGAAGTCCGGACATATCAAGGTTGTACCTGCAAGACACATAGATGAGGAAGAATGAAAAGCAGGAGAAGGAGTAGGGTTAGAAGGTGGGGGATTTTTAAGGTCATTCCCCTCATTAGACCGATCTGGGTAGCTTTTTACGTCATCGCCAGAGTTGGACTGTTGCAGGGGGTCTTTTAGGTCTTTCCCTTGCTTACACCGCTGGGGAGTGCTTTTAACATCCTCACCCTCATCGAACGTGTGCTGAGTGGGAGATGAGACGGGAGCATCTTCTTGATAGGATGAAGAAGGAAAAAGGATTGTGCCAAGGATGAAGTCCAGCAAGGTTGGCAATAGGGGAATGGATCTGAGAAATTCCTGCTCGACTATGGGTTGAGCACTCTTGTTTCTTCAGCGAGCAGCCCTTTGTGCCTGTCTCTTTCTGGTTTTCTGAAGTGATGTCTGATTCATCTCACTGGAGTGGAAAACCACTCTAGCTTGGCGAACCGCCCCTCGTCTTAAGAACTTGAGTCTGCTTCGGCCTTGGTAGGTTATCCATGGCTGAGAATTTGAGGGTTCCGTACACTTGAGTCACTGATAGGAAGGTCCTGGTTTGTGAAATCTTCTTGCCTCGATGGAGAAGTGATTTGGGGATCAGTTACAGGGAGATTGTAAAATTCATGACACTTCCGTATCTTCTCTGCAAATATATCGAGGAAAGTTGTGCATTCTGACAAATAATGACCTCTTATCTGATGGAATGGTCACCAACGACCTTCAGTCCCTTAGCAAGGAGGCAGGGTTGCCTTGCCTGCCTCAATGTGATTATGCCTTCCTGAAGCATTATAATGAAGAAAGCGTGGAGGATAACAGGCATTTCGTCTTCCTCTTGAATGGTTATGGCATGGGAGGCCTCTGCTGCCCTGAAGGCCTTTTTTAAATCTTCAATCTTTATCTGACCTTTCATAATCAGGGACTCAATGATATCCTTTAGTTTGTAGTAGTCATCCATGAGATGATTGATCCTCCAATGGTAGGCACAATAATTCGCCAGAGTGTCAAGGTCAGATTGCTTAGGTAACCTGATTCTGGAAGATGGATCATATTATGATCCAATAATAACCGGAACAGCATAGGGACCCATTCCTTCTCCAAGGGATAGACCTTGTTCTTATGCCTGGTGAAATACTCACTCCGATCAAAGTTGGCTGGTGGAGGTACCCGATTGTACGATTGTTGCTGCTTGCCAGCCTGAGGTGTTACCTTCATCGTGCTTATCTCTTTAGAGAGGTCCAAAGTTTGGGAGGGAACCTTGTTTGAATCAGTGACCATGACGGCTGCACTAAGTTCCCCTTTCTGTTGACTGCCCCGTGTGTTATTTCGAGAGCCACCATTGCCCCGGTAGTTTGCTGAACTTGTAGATGGTTGTTGTGCCCCACCATGATGGCGTGACAAACTTTCTATGTGAACTGATTTAGAGATAAACTCTGACATGGAGGTCAGGTTAGAGGCCTCGACATGTAGAGCGATTTCAGGTCCCATGTTCGGCACGCAAGTTTTGACTGCTTCCTTCTCAAGCATAGGATTAGGGTGGCGGGAAGCCGAATTTCTCCATTTTGATATGAACTGATCCATGGGATCATCAAGTTCTTGAGTCAGGGTGAGAAGTTCGATGGTTTGAACCTCTCTCTCGACCTCATAGAAGCGTTGATAGAACAGTTTCTTCATCTCCTCCCATGTACGCACCTAGTATGGAAGAAGTCAAGCATACCATTGGAACGCCAGGCAATCGAGGGTCTCAACGAACTATCAGAGAAGAAGTCTCCCATCAGTCGTTGTTTCTCGACATGCTGCCTGGAAGTCAGCAATATACTAGTTCGTGGAGGTGGTTCCACCGAATAAGGGAAACTTCCCTTTTTTATAGTCTGAGGGGAACGAGACCTGATCAATATAGGAGGGGTATGGTCTTTGATAAAGTGTCGCACCCCACATCCTGGAATTTGTCTGTTCTTTAGGCTATGGATGACCATAGCCTCAATATCTAACTGAGAGATCGAATGAGGGGCAGAATTTTCCTGTGAGGTAGACAGAGGGGGCTGCCATGGAGGTGCACCATCAGAGTGATGGGAATTGACCTCATGGTTAGCCGACTGGTGTGCAACGTCAATACGATCGATCTTTTCCATCATTTCGTGCACCATATCCTTAAACTTGTTCATACGATCCTCCTGCACATCACCGGGCTCGCTTACAACCATTACGCTGACCTTTCCTCTAGGGAGATCAACGTTAGTGGAAGCTGAAGGCTTGTGAGCTTGACGAGTCTCACTTGGTAGGTCAGTCAATAAGGGGCAGCATGCCCTGACTAAACTCGACTCCTATACACGGATCAAGTTTGGACCGGTTCTCGATGGTCTTGGGACCGTGGCTGCTGAGTGGTTGGGTCTTCTTCTGCGACAGTAACCATAGCACAGGGCTCATAGAGATCTTCTTCAGGCTTTATCGTCTGAAGAGGATAGAAGGAATTCAGGTGAAGAGGGTCGTCAAGATTGGCTGTTTCGACCTCTTTGGTCTCTTCCCTAGTCAAAATTTGAAGACCTCTATCGCGTTTAGCCTTAAGGTTTTGATGGACCTCGCGTCAAAACTGTGATCGAGGTCGCGGCTGGTCAGCTCTTCTTGCACAGGAGAGAGCTATCTCCATCAAGTGCGGCAATGAATGAGGGTCAGGAACTGGAGCTATCTTGGGCCGGGGAGGATGAAGGACTCGATCTTCCATGAGGTCCATACCCCGAACATTCCTATAAGCTCCAGAGACACGATCTAAGTGATGGGGCTAGTTCAGGATAGTACTCTTGGGGAAAACTTTCGAGTACCAAGGCTGAAGGTGCTTGCTCGATGAAGAAGTAGCAAGTAGGAGCAGGGGTGACTCATGAGGAGGCATGAGTTGAGAGAGAGGGGATTCCTGAGATGGCGACACGTGTGTGCCCTTCGAAGAAGGATCTCGGGGGACCTGGTGGTCCAACCAGGCTTGTGCAAGTGATCTGGCCTTAGGAGGCCGAGAACTACGAGCAGATGTTTGTAAGAGAATGGGTGTCGGCCTGCCCCTTACAGGGTGCGCTTGTGTGTGCATAGTAGGAGGACGAGGAGGTCATCTCCTGTGTACTCGGGTTGACGCAATAACGGCATCACCCCAAGCAGTGAGATGCATATGAGTAGTGTGCGTAGGACCTAGCCTTGGAAGGTTCGATCTTGGATATGGACCCCGAGGTAACAAAAAGAATGCCCCGGGGTGACCCACAAGCCTTGTGGTATGAGTGAGGGGTGAAGACTGTGAGGTTTTCACCTCTTTGTGTTGAGCCTCTAGGGATAGAGACCAATGGTGTAGGAATTGGGGGGTAGCCTTATGGTGACCCACAAAAGCAATGGCAACTTGTTTGCCTTTTGCAGAAAGGGACTGGGCAGCCTTCTGACATACCTCAGAAACACAACCGGCAAGTGACTTGCCTGTGGCTGGGTGCATGCTGTGTGGGGCAACAGAAGTGCTGCCCATGCAAGGCGCATTGACGAAGTGATGGGGAGAGAGGGACCTTCAAGTCTCTCCTCACACCAGTCCAGATTAACACTTGGGAGCTAGACAGGGGGTCTTTCCTCAAAAGGATGGCGGGAACAAAGTCAAAGGAACTTGTTCCCTAAGGAAACTCTCGAATACAGGGATAAGAAAATCCCCCATCTGGATAAATGGGTTACAGAACCCAGCAGCCATAAGTGAATGGGAAAAGATAATGAAAGCAGAAAATAAAACAAGAAACTAGCCAAACAAGAACGATCCGACTAAGAGATAATAAGCCCCCAGTGGAGTCACCAAGCTGGTTAGGTGCCTCGATCCTTCCTTCCGAATTTGGATGATCGGGTGGCACGTGCCTCGGGTTTCAAGGGAAGACACAGGAAATTTCTGAGATCGCTCTCTCGAACCTCGTTCGAGAATGGGGGTAAGTGTTACCAACCGGTGAGAGAGGAATTTTAAAGGTGGGTTTGGGACTTACTCGAGCTGGCTCACGTGGGCTCCCTCATATATCATGAAAAAAGCCCCCCAGTGATGAAACTGGTTCGGAATCACCTCCCTTAGCTCGTATACTTCTTATTTTCTACAATTACACACATATATGGCAAAGGTTGTAAGTTGGGTGGGTCAGACCTCACCCTTTTCCTCTTTGGCGAATGTACACAAGTAGGCACATTAAAAAAGAAGAAGGGAAGAAAGACGGGAGAGATAAGAGTTTAACTGAGCGAGAGGATCAAGCTATCGAGTATTTGGTCTGATGTGGTAGTAAAATGGGCTCGGTACTAAGAGCAGCTAACAGGATTACTACTTGACATCATTACCAATACCGACTAGCTAAGCACAATTGTCAGTCTATCGTGGCAATAAAATGGGCCAAGCAATCCTGGCACAACAACATTACGGTTAAACGACAAGACTTTCATGAGAGGCCAACCTCAATCCCTCTTAGTCTAACGAAAGGATAGCAAAGTGGTTGTCATGGGGGAAAGAATGAAGTAAGAGAGAAGGGAACAGACAGAGGGGGGGGAGAAAAGACTAGAGGATAAAAGAGGAAAGGAAGGAAGATGCAATCAGTGCTGGACATTGCCGATTGTTTCAAAAGAGAAGCTAGAGAAAAGACAGTCGACACTAGACTTCGCCAACTATCAAAAGAAAAGAGAGGGAGAGAACCAATCGATGCTAGGTTGCGCCTGTTGCGAAGGGAGAGGAGTAAGGGAGAGAGATCGAACCGACGTTTAGCTTTGCCGACTGTGACAAGAGAGGAGAGAGAAATCCAACTGATGCTAAGGTTCACCAACTTTTAGGAAAGAGAGGAAAGATAAATTTAATAGACGCTGAGACTCACCGACAGTTAGGGAAGAGAGGAGGGAGAAATCTAACCTACGATGCGGCTCGTTGACTATTAGGGAAGAGAGGAGAGAGAAACCACCCAGCACTGAGGTTGAAAGAACAGGAAGAGAGGGTAAAACCCCACCCGACGCTGGGGATGAAAGAAAGCAATATAGGGAAAACCCCACCTGGCGCTTGGGATGAAAGAAGAAGAAGAGAGGGAAATTCCCACCCAGCACTGGGGATGAAAGAGAGGAGAACCAACCGGTGTTGAGGACGAAAGAAGAAGAAGAGAGGGAAACCCCACCCGGTGCTGGGGATGAAAGAAGAAGAAGAGAGAGAAAACCCCACACAGTGCTGGGGTATAAGAAGTAAAATAGAGGAAAAACCCCACCCGATGTTGGGGATGACAGAAGAAGAAGAGAGAGAAAACCTTACCTGGCGTTGGAGTGAAAGAAGAAGAAGAGAGGGAAAACCTCAACCATCACTGGGGATGAAAGAAAAGAGAACAACCGACGCTAGACTTGTGCCAGTAGCAATGAGGAGAGAGAGATGAGAAAAATGGGAGGAGAGAGAAATTTACCTGCTCGATGGGTATCGACCCTTTTTATTCTCTCTCCTCTCCCTCTCTCTCCAAGACGTACTCACAGGCTCAAGCAAGAATGGAAATTTCTATTGAATTATCGAAGAATGAATCGAGAGTTCTTCTACAATGAGGTAGTGCCTGTTTATATAGAATTGAGCCTAAACATGGGTGGACACCCAAAAGTAACCCTAATTGAAGGAAATTACGATTTAATTGAATATAAAGAAATTTTGAAAATAGGTGCAAAAAGATTGTTTTGCCCCTGTCTAACAATGTTTAGAATTTCAGAACAGTCCTTGTTGCTACTCGAGATCTTGCGTGATCTTCCATGGCTGACCCGGAGGTGTTCTGCTACCCGTTTAGTCAAAAGATTATTTTTTCTTGTAGGGCTCGACATGGCGATCATTTTTATACCAACATTGAGCCATGTATCATGTTTTTTCTCCATGATCACGAGACTTAAATCTTGGATGAATCTTGAAAATTTCGGATCAATTGTGTGGTCGTTCCTTGATGTTTCTGCGTGATTTCTTTATTGAATCACACTGATCATGCCATCACAATCATGTTGCAATGAATGTAGCTTGATTTCGTGTCCGGATGAAGATTTTGTCGCCTTGAGTTTTTTGCCGGAATCTTGAAATCTGGTGGCCAGAATTTACAGCAGCTTTGGGGCCTTTGTGTGTGAAATCCAACCGTTCATCGTATGCAAGGTTTGGGTCAGAGATAGCCTCGGATCTCACACACATAATGCAATTAGTTTTGTGTCGATCGGGTATGTGAGCGTCGTGATCTGGTTGCTCGAAAAAGGCATGCTGCTGCTAAATTTTCTGCAACGTCCTTCACGGATCAATGAATTTCATTTAGTTTTTCTCTTTGATCAAGTGTCGTCACAGGGCGTACCGCATATCGAATTGTTCTTCTCGATGAGACGAACACGCTCACCAAATTTAGGAGCGATCATACTTGGAACAAATGAGTTATAGGCCCATAAAGGGACTGCACGTGACTATAAACAGCCACCTTTAATGGAGTTTTGATGGAGTGAGGCCACACGAGAATAGTGTGCGGCTTACCCCTTTTCAGTATGTTGCCCATAACTGTCTTTGAGTGCTCGATTAAGCCGAAACTTGACCTATAGGGGTTTTCGACTGTGTCGAATCTAGTGGCCGTGGTCCCACTATGATTTGAGACACCAAAAATGTAGTTCTAATTAAGGGGTCCAATTCAGGGTGGTAGAGATTGATTTCGCTGAAATTTTTTCTTTGAGTTCACTGCTTTAGACATGTCTGATTGTGATGAAACTTGGCAGGCGATCTTTTGAAGTGTTAATGAAGATCTTGACCAATTTTGGGGCCATTTCGAGACTTTTGAGTGTTTCCACTGTTTTATAGGCTTTATTGACTTGCTTCCTATCAGGGACTAAGATGCTAAAAATACATTCAAACACTCACCATCTACTATGACATTCCCTCCTTCCTCTCCTTGATACAGTCTCTCCCTATAAATAGCACCCAGGCCATAATAGATGCTGCACAGGACTGGCTATGTGAGTGCAAACTCCTTTCCCTATGCCATGTCACAGGCCACATAGAACGTGTCTGGACGAGTGATGTCCACCCCTCTTGGCAGAGCAAACTTGCATAAGAAAAGTACCAAGTAAGCTTCCAAGAATATATGCCAATTCTCCTTCCATAGCTCAAAGACTGGAGGGGCTTTCTTTAGAGGTGCCTTCTTCCTTGGTGTTGAACCAGCTTCATCTATGCAGTCACTGTAGAAAAATGATATCCACTCAGCAAAAGAGATCCATCCACTTTTAGGCTCATCATAGAGTTGCTTGTAGATCTCAAACAGTTCCTGAAGCCCAACCGGTGGGGCTTCTTTCCTGACCCTTTCCCCTCCAAAGATGACTAAATTTGGGGGTACAAACTCGTCATACATAGCGCAAGGAGCGGAAGCCCATCAATGAAGTGCAGGTCCATCAGTGATATTCCTGCTTCCCCACGATCAAGCAGCCACATATTGCTGACATGGCTCTAAGTTTCCAGCAATACTTTGATCGCGTTTGAGCAACTGTCATAATAGCCCATCGAGCATTGATGGTGGCCAGTAGGGAGGCCCATCTCAAAACAGCTCTGAAACGGCTCAACACTTTCATACTCCATGAGGAATAACCCTTCAAATACTGGTGATCCCCTGTACCCGCAGGCCAGCAGAGGACCATTTCATGCCTGAGGTTTTTACCATCCTCTTGCTTAAAGTCGGCAAGTCCCCGCTCGAGGCTATATTCCGATGTAAGCAGTGCAGGAGCCCTACCCCTTTCTCTACCCTCACATTGTCGTCATTGTCTTCACTCACCCCAAACTGAGCAGGTTCGCTCACAAAAGTGACACTCAAAGGCCACCGCAGTTCACATAAGCTTTCAGTGAGCCAGATTGGCTCACCTCTCACCAAACTTTCACCAGTGAATTCATTAGTGCCAAGCTTCTCTGCTCGTGGGAGGTTCTTCACATCTGGGATGACACTTGAAGGCTGAGCCATGAAGTTAAGACACAGGCTTCGCTACTGCGTACAAGGTCCTAAGGCGGGACTATCACCGTCTCACGATAAGGGGGATATCTCTGTCTGTCAAAGTAAATTAGAGGCACCGCATACAAGACGAAGCATGGGGTAACACCGCCTGCATCTAACACTTGCACTCCAGCTATTTGCAAGCATTGCACGTGTGGCACACCACGTCCCTTGAAATCTGGGCACGCCGCCTGACACTCGCTGCGTGGCCTGTCACCACGCGTGCGGAGGGTGATCGTTTTTCGTCCTTTGGCCCTTCACCTCCTCCATCGTTACGACCTTGCAATGCCTCGGGTTCTCACTTCACCTGGAACTCACTCCTACTCACCGGGAAACCTTTCCGCTGATGACCAAAGTTAGCAGAAAACTGCCCGGAGTTCCCCAAAAGCTCCCCTGTAACCCAACGGGTTTCGCTTTTCTCTTCTTCACACTTATTTAGTTCATCACAACTCACCGAAATTTCACTGTGTTCTGGTGAGTCCACTATTGCTCCTCCTTCTTCTCTCTTGATAACCAGAGAGCCGTCAGAATCCCCTGACCCTTCTGCAACCTGCCAGCAACTGCTGAACTACCAAAAAAGCACTAGTACTCCAGCAGAGCAGCACTGTGACTCTTACAATTTCACCAAAAAAGTCTTAGTGAACTTTGAGTAGCCCCTGTGCCCTGCTCAAAAATCCTTAGCACTCTCCAAAAACGCTCGCAAGCACGTCGCGAAGGCCCACGACCTACTCAAGCTTGCCAGAAAATTCCTAAAGGCTTGTATGTTGTGAGTATTGGCCGGGACACTCTTGCCGAAAGTCCCTTGATGGAGGCTCCAGCTCTCTCTCTCTAAAAAAAAAAGAACTCTCTTCAACTATTTTATTTTTTGGTAAAACAGAAAAATGGGATTTTCCCCTTTTATACTCAACAATGCCCCAAACTACCACTTACAAATTCAAAATGACGCTCCAATTCTCACCTTCAGAAGACAATAAAACCAAGCCAGGGTGGGTCAAGCCCAAGACCCGAAAAGCTTATCACGGCGCGCTTTGTCAAGGAGCTATCGCCGCACGCTTCGCCAAGGAGTATCGTCGCGCGCTTCACCAAGGAGCTATCCGGCTATCACCGTGTGCTTTACCAGAAGGAATCGCATGCGCTTCACCCAAAACCATCGTCATGCGCTTTACTAGAAGGCATCACCGGGTGTGCTTCACAAGGGCCTAATGTCGCGTTCCTTCATCACGGGCCTAATGTTTCATACTTCATCCAAAACTTAGCGTCGTGTGCATGCCGTGGCACTCCCTTCTGGACCTTCATCCTACATTCCTAGGAATTTCATTCCCTGCACCACAATCTCACTCCTCAGAGTCAAGTTTCCAGTTATGGCTCCGGTCCCAAGGGAGTCAGATTCCCTTGCCTTGGTCTAGATGCACGACCCTAAACTGCATGGTCCAAACTATATGACCTTAAACTGCATGGTCTTAGCCGCATGACTTTAAACTGCATGGTCTTAGCCGCATGACTTTAAACTGTGTGGTCTTAGGACTTTAAACTGCATAGCCATGGTCTGAGCTACAAGACCTTAAAACTGTAATGCACATCCCTGTAGCAAGATGATGAACGACATGGTAAATAGTCCATAAGCATGACTCTAAACTATGAAATGGGCACACCTCTTCGCTAGGAGTATTCCATCAAGATCCCCAATGGAGTTAAGTGTATTCATCAACATCCCCAGTGGAGTTGGGCGTATTCCACCAACATCCCTAGTGGAGTTAGGTGTATGCAAAAGAGTCGCCTTGCCCCTTCAAAATCCTCGATGGGTCTGTTTCAGACCAACATCCCCAGTAAGAGTCACAACCGTACCACACCCCATTATCTCCACAGGGTCATTCTGATTTTTTCATCCCCCAGTGCGGTTACATATGTGCACTAGCCTGTCATCCTCAGCAGAGTTACATTCATACCATTACTGATCATCCCCGGGGAGTCACACTTGTCCCCTTAATCCCCGGTGAAGTTCACCTCCATTTGCCACTCCTCGTAGGGCCACCATCTTCATCTAAAGCCCTCTGCTGGTGTATAGCCTTAATTGTTTCATCCCCAGAGAGTTTGATTGTTATCCACAGGACTATCCCTCATGGAGCTTCACCTACATGGAAACCCACACAACGGTTCGTGGTGCATGACCTTAAACTGCACAGCTTTGGTCTAGGTGTACGACCCTAAAATTGCATGGTCCAAACTATATGACCTTAAACTATATTAGAGGTCTAGTTGTACGACCTTAAACTACCTAGTCCTAGCTGCATGACTTTAAACTACATGGCCACGGTCCAAACTATATGACCATAAACCATAGTCTATTCTTAGCTGTATGACTTTAAACTATATAGTCACGGTCCAAACTATATAACCATAAACCATAGTCTAGTCCTAGCTGCATGACTTTAAATTGCATAGCCACGGTACAAACTATATGACCATAAACCATAGTCTACGTCATAGTTGCATGACATTAAAAGGCTTAGCACCATGAACCAAACTATATGACCTTAAACAGCAATGGAGGTCTAGTTGCACAACCTTAAACTGCATGGTCCTAGTTGCATGATTTTAAATTGCGTAACCACAGTCCCAGCTATATGGCCTTAAACCATAGTGCACATCCTAGCTGCATGATGTTAAACTGCTTTGCCCTTTACGTGCATCTTCACGCACACCTTCCCTATCCGACCTATTCGTCTGCCCGCACCATCTTCATTGCTTCCCTAGTGAATCCATTCACCTCATTACCATCATCCATCATTTCTCAGTGAGTTTCACCCATGCTCACAAAATGGCAAACCATCAGCTAGTGGGTAGCCACTTTTTACCCACCATTCATACATCATCCATCTTTCATAGGTGGCCTCTTGCCATCTCCCCAAAGTGAGTCAAAAACACCACCACACTCACTACATGGCTTCCACAGACTGCCATTCATCACTATTATGGTCTAGCTGTATGACCCTCAACTATAGTGCACGTCCTGGCCACATGACGATAAAAGGCTTCGCACAGATCCCGAAGGCATGACCTTAAATGTGCCTTCACAAAAGAGAAATAACGGGCATGGTGTATACCTGGACAAGGAAATCCATGAGTAAAAATGACGGACGAGAATGGTCATGAGGCCATAAGTAAAAGAGTTCCATAAAAACAAAAACTCGGGCACGGTGAAAACCCCAAAAGGGCACCGTGAGAAAAAATGGATGAAAAGGGTGGACATGTCCGAAAGGTCATGGGTAAAAGAGGTCGAAAATCGAGGACGTTGGTGAAAATTGTCTCTACGGTGCCACTTCCCCAGTCTAGGTGAAAACACACAAAGGGCACTCGGACCAACAAAACACAGGTTGATGCAGCATCACAGCCTCAACCAGCACATAATTGCCAAACAAGCACAGTTCTAGCTACTGAGGACCACACAAAATCTTTGACTGCCAGCATCTAATCACAATACAAAATGGCTCACCCGGGAGTGAGAGCCTCATAAGATCTCCCAAACAACAAGAACAAGGAAATCATTATGACAAACCAAAGATTCTGAAGGCAATAAACTGATAAAGCCAGGGAGGACCAAAGACTTCAGGGTGATGCCTCGTCATAAGGCCACCTCATCAAAATCTCCCTAGTCGACAGGCCTAGACCTTCTTAACAGGCAAAAAAAAAAAAGGCCCCTGACTGGATCTGACAGATGGGGCCTACAGAGGTACCCTGATTGTCAAAAGCAAACCTGGTGTAGCAGCAAACAAACATCCACCAAAGGCTCGTTGACTGTCAATCCAATAGTCCCTTGAGGGGGAGGACTTCGACATATGCCTCAAAAGTCTCCACGGATGGACCTGTACATTACATCCTAGTTACAACATTGCGTGAATCTCCACGGTGTTCACGTAGTCTTGTGGCTAAGAAGAAAAAGAAATAAAGCCAAAGGAAATTTTCCAAATGATTGTCCTTCTCACTTCTCTCAAAGCACAAAATTCGGTGCGACATGCTGTTGGAAGACATTTTTCAGCACGATGGGCCCCCGATGCGAAATAAAGAGAGAAGCTGATCTATAAAGCCTAACGAACATTAGAAATTTTGATAGTCTCAAAATGACCCCCAGAGCTGGTCAACATCTTCACAAGGACTCCTAAAAGTCTCTTGCCAATTTTCATCACAATCCGGCATGTCAAAGGTAGTGCAGACTGAGAGACAGTTCGGTAGAATTGGCCTCTAGCACCCTGTAAAGGACCCCTATAACTAAGATCTATTTTTGGCGTGTCAAATTGTTGTGGGACCACCGCCATTGGAGCCGGTACAGTTGAAAACCCCCGTGGGTTAAATTTAAGCTTAAACGGGTACTTCAAAAATAAGTTATAAGTGAAAGATCAAAACAATAAGAGCCACACACTATTCCCGTGCAACCACCTTGCAACTAAACTCCATTAAAGGGACAATCATGAACAGTGACTTGCAATGCTTATATCTCCCTCGTCTGAGATCAGATCCTGCTCAAACTTGTTGGAGCACGTTCGTCTCATTGAGAGGAGCGTTTCGATATGTGGCATGCCATGTGACGACGCCTGAGCATGTAGAAAAGCTAGAGAAACATTGCCAATCTGTCAAGGAAGTTGCAACAAAATCAACAACAACATGCCTCGCTCGAGTGGTCAAATCACGACACTCGTGAGGCTGATCGATGTGAAACCAGTTGCATCACATGCATTAGGTCTATGACTATCACTCGTCCGAACCGCATGTATGATAAACGGTCAGATCTCACACACGAAGCCAATGAAATAACTATAAATTTCGACGTCGAAATTTCAGATTCCAATCAAAACTTAAAAGTTACGAAATCTTCATCCGGGCACGAATAAGAGCTGCGTTCATTACCACGCGATCATGACGGCATGCTCAGTGTGATCCAGCAGAGAAACCACAAAAAAACATCAAGGAACAAGTACACTATCGATTTAAAGTTTGCCAGATTCATCTAAAATTCAAGTCACATGATCATAGCCTAAAAACACGATCCATGGCTCGAAATTGGTATCAAATCGATCACCATGCCCAGCCCTACAAGAAAACAATCATCTTTTGATCAAACGGGCAACAGAGCAACCCCAGATCATCCATGAAAAATCATGCAAGTTCTAGGGCAGCAACATGGACTGTTTAGGAAGGGGCAAATCTATCATTTTGCACCATATTTGTCTATTTTATTTAATTCAGTTAAATCCTAATTTTCAGAAAATAAGTTTAGTTTTAATCATCCACCCATATTTGGGAAAAACTCTATATATACTACGTACTACCATTGTACGTAGACCCTTCGCAAAAGAGACTTTTGCTTAATAAAATCTTTATTTGTTCTTATTGTTGGGCACGTTTTGAGAGAGAGAGGCAGGAGAGAGAAAATTTTAGATCGGTACCCTTAAGCTCAAGGTAAATATTTCTCTCTTCTCTTTCTTTCTTTCCTCCTCTCTCATTTCTTCTCTCTCTTCTTCTTGGTCTGGACTTTTCTCAGAGGCCATGCACTGCAGTGGCAGTTTCGTGCATGCCTCTTCCTTTCTTTCTTCTCTTGTGGTTTCACAAGTCCCTCTTGGTGATGGCATCACCATGCCAAGCTTCTTTCTCCTTCTTTTTGTCCATCTCTATCTCTCGGCAAGGGTCGCATACAGCACTGCTCATTGATGTCCATAGATGTGTATTCGATGTCTCAGTGAGGAGCACAGATGGTGAAGCTCATTGCCGCCCATTGGGGTCTCCCCTTATTGCGCGCCTATTGAAAACAACGATGCATATCGCCGCCTGCAAAGGGTCGCGACAACACCTATCGCCGTCTGCGAGCTTCCTTCGTTCTTTTGACACCTATCGTCATCTACATGCTCCTTTCGTGTGCTCGGCACCTATCACCGTCTGTGAGCTTCCTTCGCACGCTCGGTGCCTATCGCCGTCTGCGAGCCTCTTTCATGTGCTCGGTGCTCATCGTCCTCCGCAGGTTTTATCTTGCGTCCCATACTCATCGTCGTGCGCCTCAGAAGGAACTATCGTCGCACGCTTCATATGCCTAACACCGCCCATAGTTCTCTACTCCCTCTCCAGCCGTGAGCGTTAGTTTCTAGCACCGTCCAAGGGCTGTGACACTATTGTTCTACAACTGTGAATTGCGATGCCTAAATGCTGTCAGGGCCCGGTCTCGTGCTTCCTCCTCATTTTCTTCTCTTCTCACTTGATTGAGGGTAGACTCGGCCTAGCATTACCATAGCGATCTGGCTATCGAGCAACACTTCTATCTTGCTGGTCCCTGAGTACCATGCCTGTCTTGCTGCCACACCAGATTAAGAAAGCATATCGAACTCGGTTTCGAGTAGTATTGCTGTCGTGCCGGTCTTAGTACCATGCTCGTCTTGCTACCACTCCGAGTCAATCATTATACTGATTCAGCTATCATGCTAATCTCATCCGTTTACCAAGTTCTCTTCTCTTTTTTACCTTTATTCGAACCTTCCACTTCATCACCCTCATTTATGAATGCGCATTGCCCTAAGACAAGGGTGGGTCCTTCGGCCCACTTGTCATGCAAGTTAACCACGATAATGTTGTGCAGAAAACAAGGAGATTGCAGGTCAAGGGAGGCGATTCCGAACAAGTTGAAGCAGCAAGAGGGCTTTCTGTCGTGATCTAAGAGGGTGCCCACGCGAGTCAGCCCGAGTAAGTTATGAACCCAGGTGAGGTTGGTCCCCACCTCACGTTAAAATTCTTCTCTCACTAGTTGGACACCTGCCCACGTTCTGTGAATGAGGTTCCCAAGAGAGCAATCTCAAGTACCGAGTTTTTTCAACTCGAGACACATGTCACCCGATCACCTAGATCTGGGGAGGCGAGATCGATGCACCTAACCATTGGTTACTGAGCAAGGCAAGCAATGAGTGGAGAGAGAGAGGAAGAAAGAGAAGGAAGAATGAGGAGAGAGTGAGTGGGCTTGTGGTGTGGCCTAGCCTAAGAGAGGGAGAGAGAGAGAAAAGAGTCGTGCAATCAAGATGGGCCAAGGGTAGTTTCTCTCTCTAAAATTTTTCTCTCTCCTTACCCCTGGATCCAAGGGTTAGAAGTGAAAGACAAGTGGACATAAGCTTAATGCCTCGATTTCGTTAATGAATGATCCAGCCCTTTTACAATTGACCAAGGCTTTTTTATATAGAGGACCCACCAAACAAAGATGGATGCTCAAAATTAAGCCAAATTATAATTAAAAGAAATTACAATAAAATCCTGAATTTAAGAATAATGTCCAAAATGCCCCATGAACCGTTTGTGCTAATAACGAAACCATCCCTTTCAGAGGGCCTTTCCCCATGGCCAGATCTTGTTTTTCGGACGCTTGTGGCAGTGGTTCAAGTGATCCATCCTCATAGTCTTGATGCTTGCTTGATTCTGAAGAGTTTGATGTCTTTTGGTTGTTAGGAGACAGACTTTTCCTGAGGCATAAAAATTCATGTAAGTTGTGAACTTTGGTCATCAATGCAATGCGATCCATAGTACTTTGAGTCTTTATTTTGATTGAAAATTAAAGACGAGACTGTCACAATTTCTTTTCACCATGTTTTGTCTAATTTGGTTCTTGTTTAAGGTATTTCTAAATTCGGGAGGTCGCCAAAAAAAGGGATTCTTTGATCGAGAAATCTTGTTTTCTTCAACCTTGGAATTTGTGCTATCTGAATTTAGATTTAGTGCAAATGTTGTACCAGCTTGTAGCCCTTCGTGATACGATCGCATCGAACCTAACTTTCCGATGATCAGATGTACTGATATCAAGTTATCGCTTCATGAAGTTCGATATGTCTTTCCTTCAAAGCTCTAATTTCTATGGCTTCGGGCTCATCTTCTCTCTAGAAAAACTTAGGTTGTGGGTCACGATGAGTGACATTTATCAAAATAACCGGGTCGTCGAGACCTCGCTTGTGCCTGAATTTGAGCTTGCTCCGATTCCAAACATGCGACCTGTGGGCGTTTACAGATCATCTTCAGATGTGAAAACGCAGCCTCCTTGATTGGAAACTGGTTTGGTGAGGCCACACCGCCATAGTGTAAAACCTACCCGTTTGTGGTAATTTGGGCCCAAAATGCTCTTGAGAGGTCCGATTGAGCCCAAATTTGGTCCCTAGGGGTTGTTCGATGTTCTGGGTGCAATGGAAGTGGTCTAGTACTTATTTTTAAGACCTTAACATAAGGTTATGGGCATAAGGTCTCTTTTTGGCATGATAGGAACTGGTCTCTAAGAACCGAATATCATCCTGATTAGGTCAAAACTCATCTGAATATGACGAAAATTTTCAAGTGTCCTTCGGGTATCCCAAACTACCCTTACCATGCCTTTCAAATTCGTTCTAGAACTTTTTCCAAGGTTGCTCGATTTTAGGCTTATTTTTCGGTGTGCCCTTGGTTTGGTGGTGTCTTTGGTACCGATAGGACCAGGTTGTCACTGGCACTCTTCTTATTTGTACTAGGAATGTAAGTACGTTAAAAATGACATATAACAATTCCATCTCTTCTCAAGAATGGACAGAATTCGGGGTCAAACGTGCATACCATTTGAAGGCAGGTCAAGCTAGTGTCTCCATAAATTATCGAAGACGCAGTCTGGGATCAGAAGCTGACTTCTGGCATGCTGACACGAGTGTGCCACATGCTATTGGGGTGACCTGATTCCATCAAAGATAAGCAACCTTCCATTTTGCTAGCCTGGGGGAAAAGGGACTTGATCAATGAAGGGCGGGTAAGGCTTCTTGTAATGGGCATTTTCATGGGCCTTCGAAACTTGTAAGCCTTGAATACTTAAATTAATCATGTTTTGAATGTCTTCTTAGGTAACCGCTAGGGAAATAGATTAAGAGGCTACATTGAGTTGACCATCAAGAAAGATTGAACGAATTTGAGGTCATGAGGTTTTAGCTATGGGAGGAGGTAGAGGACTTCGCTCTTCTTCTTCAAACTAAGGTTCAAGGGGGGAATATGCTCCATGATGCGGAGATTCCCCGATTGATCGAGCTTTTTCTAACCCTTTAAGCCTGTCCAAATTATGGCTCAAGGTTGCAATAAAGTGTGCCATCAGGTCTTCAAGGCCATCACCATCTTAACTTACTACCATCACGTTAGCTCATTCTTCATAGCTGAGTGACTCAGGTGTAGGAGTAGTCTTGGTCCGATTTGTGCCCGGATCAGGCAAACCGGGAAATAGGGGTTCAGACTGCCCCAATTGGATGTGAGATTGCCTCGATAATCAGGTGATGAGCGACTCTTAACAGCCTTGGGGTCATAGCTCAGGAAAATATGGCACGAGATGGCCTTGGGGCCATGGCTCGAACTAAATAGCCTCGTGATGGCCTTATGGCCATATTTCCTTCTGTTGCAGCTCGAGACGGCCTTGGGACCATGATTCAAATGAGTTAAGTTCATCTTCTCAAACCTCAACAACTGAGCATTGAACGATACCGCTCATTCCCGATTCAATCGTAGCTCACAATGGGCAGAACGGATCTTTCGTTAATAATTATTCTAAGGTGGAACACTCCAACTTCTTTCTTATGAGTGGCACTTTCATGCATTTCTGCTGCTTGATTCATAAACTCCAGTAAATGTGCTCCTAGAACTAGAATTCGGTGTGACATCTTGCCTGATTTGCCTGTCTCAACGAGACTAAAGAAAAGTCAATCAATTTAGGAAAGGCATGATGCCTCGGGAGTAAGGAGCTTGGAGTCGTCCTTGGTAGTTTTGTTTTATTTGAAGAAGGGAGGGGCTGCTCCATCAGTCTTTGGGGCATACTTTTGCCTCGAGTCCAACCTCAAGGGCCGCTCGTACATCAGAAGTAGAAGGATTTGACAAGAGTGTACTCATAGGTAAATTCTTCAAGTACCATGTTGTCATGTTTTTGGGGGTAGAAGAAGGCATGCATAACTGGCCTTTCCCATTGAAGCCAGAGATGGCATTGGACCTGCATGTGTGTGTGTGAACCACAGAAGTGTTGGGAGTGCTTGGGAACCAACCCTTAGTGAAGAGAGAGATTTGGCCTTTGGAATGCCAATCTTTGCAGTTGGAGTGGTCTTATGACCGCTTTGATTCGCAGGCATGTGCATATTTCTCTGTGACCTTTGATTGAGTCGCAGGTCATGTGCTCTTCGGGCTACAACATTTGAGCTACCCCGAGCCAAGTGAGTATTATGCAATGCAGTCCGAGTGGCTTGAGAACCATTTTTTATAGTGGTTCCGGGTCCCTAGAGACCCGAAGCATGTGAAGTGGCTGGGGTTAGCTTTTGCTTACCCTGATTTATCACTGCAATGGCTGAGCCATTCGTGGTGATGTGATTGAGAGTGTGTCGAATGGCTTTAGAGCCTTTTGAGTAAGATGGTCTGGTGATTGAACCTCCGGCATGAAGTGTGTGGGGCATCCTATCAAGATGAGCAGTGCCCATGTAGAGTGAAGATGGGGTGACTTTGGGATTACCCACTGAAGCAATGGTCTTATAAGAGCCAGTTGCGAGAGAAGAGGGAGCGGTTTTAGAACAACTCTTGAGCTTAAGACTGGTGGAGGGTCCACCAGTAATAGTGTGCGCATGAAGGGCGGCAGTTTTAGAACCGCTCATGCAATTGACACTAATGGACTTGCCATTATCGAACCAACTATATGGTGTGTATCCCTAATGGAGTCGCCAGATGGTCGGGTCTAGATTTACCTTGCTTGGGCTCCCTCAGGGACGGGCTCAATGAACCTCCTCTTGGATGACCGCTCGACCCACACGCGCATGTGCACCTCGCATGCTGCATGCGAATATGTATTTCCAATGGTGAGGGGATTTTAAAGTCATAAAGAGGTGGACTCAAACACCTACCTCATAATAGTTGAGTTCGTTGGATAGGTCCAGGTCGTAGCCCTCTTAGATCAATTATGAAATTCCTCCAATCGTCCAGCAGCATGGTTTGAATTCAGCCCCCTCTAAATCAACACCTCACTTGAACTCTCACAAAAAGAATGTTAATAAAAATTCACTTATAATAAACTCCTCTTTAAAGTGCTTATAGGTTAGTGGTTCTATTTTTGGGGGTAGAGTGATAATAATAAAAAAAAAATAGGTAAGAAAGAGAAGAAAGAAATGAATAAGAGTAGGTTGATGAGATCATGGTTTAGAGGTAAGAAGAAGATGATGATGATGATGAGATAAAAGGAGTGAAGGGATGACCCAAAAATTGAGCAGCCTTCTAGCGCAACCTCTCCTAAGAGATGCCACTGGAGACAAGGGAAAGTATTAGGCTCAAAGCTTTAGTACCTGAAGGATTTGAAAATTGGAGTTATGGGACTTGGCTCGTAACTATGTTACTAACCCAAAGAGCCTCCTAAAAGTGTTCGAGGGAGACAAGAGAAGAGAGTGAAAGAGATAGAAATCTCTCACAACTCGAACACTGTGTGACCCGATGGTTAGAGTAGTGTAAGGGGGTGCTTAGAGTAGTGTAGGGGTTAAAAATCTAAGAAAAGTTGTCTCAAGATAACCCTTGCCCCAGTGAGTGAGCACAAGAGAATCACTGTCTCTTACGACTCAACAACACTAGGTGAACTGATGGTTGGAGCAGCAGTCCGAGAGTTAGAGCCCTAAAGCACTATCAAAGGAAAGCCCCTACTCGAGTGCTCAAGGGCAAGAGAAGTGATGAATAACGAGAGAGAATGAAGACATAATAAAATATTAGTTAAAGAGAGAGAATGATAAAACAAAATGAGATGAATGAGGGTATGAGTTAAAGATAGAGTAAGAAGAGTTAAAGAGATAAATGGAGAATGGACCCTCCTATGGTTGTAGACACCCCATTTTAAAACTGGCAAAGTTTATGGTTTCTGAACCCTTAGGAATTATCCTTATAAACCCAAAATCTATAGTACACACAACCTATCTTGTGACCCGGAACCAGTCTGCCTGCTCGGAACCCTGCAAAACCTTGTTTTGACCAAGATTTTTGTAACGCCTAGTTTTACCACAAACTCAATAAAAATAGTAAATGATACCATTTTGATCCAAATTTTCTCTGAGAACTTCATAAGAGGCTAAGGAAAACACTCAAAGTGAAAAAAAGAAATTTGGACAAGTTTTACATTGGGCGACACTGGCAGTGTCGCCCAAATCATTCTAGTAAATGTCCTATTTACCAAAAAACTCATTAAAAATAGTAAAAAATCTGTTTTAACCCAAATGTTTTCTGGTAGCTTCACAAGAGGATGGGGAACACACCCAAATTTTAAAAAATCAATTTTAACAAAATTTTATTTGGGCGACACAGGCAGTGTCGCCCAGACCCTTTTGTCCTGAAATGATATTTTTCGCCTTTTAACCTATTTTTGGGGCGACACTAGCCATGTTGCCCAGATTCGAGGCCTCAAAAAACATTTTTGACTAAGTAAACTTGTTGGTTACGGGAAGATATTCTCCCCAACAAATTTTGCCCCCCTTTTAGCATCTTTTCGAGACCATTTAGAGGGTATGAAAAGAGAGAGAAAGGGGGGGAAAGAGATAGAGATCAGAAACCCAGCAGAGAAAAGAGATAAAGAGAGATAGAGATCAGAAAACCTGCAAAGAAAGAAAAATATAGAAGAGATAGATATGAAAAACCTGAAGGAGTTATACGACAGAAAACCCTGAAAATTGCGTCAGAAAGCCTTAGCCCCATGAGAGAAACCCCAGATCTACCCTTAGGACACAAAATCCCAAATCAAAGCCTTCACGACAAAGATATTTGCTGATAAATATCTGACTCAGAGAGACAAAAGAGGACTGGTTCTGATACGGGTGAGCCTTAGAATGCTCGAGAGTCCCGAGCCATCTGGCCCAGTTCGGTATCATTTCTTTCTTTTTCTTCTTATTTTAATATTTTAATTCTATTTTGATCTGTTTTGTTAATTTTATTTAAAAGTGTATTTTGGACGCTTTGGATCATGCTGGCTCTGCCACAAATCTGAGAATAGATCTGCTCGTTTCCGGGTAGATCTAAGCTCATATTTGAATTCTATTTGTCCCTCTTTCTTTACCATTTTATTTCTTGCATTTTCATTTAGTTTAAGGTGTTAAGATCAATAAATCTTCATCGGAATATCTGTTTGACTTTCATCATAAACAGTTTGGCACCCATCGTGGGGCGTTTCGAGCTTGATCCAAGCGTCAAAATATAATTTGTATATATCGTTTTTCACTGTTTTCAGTCACAAAAAGTCCCAGAAGTCGGCAGTAACTAGGATCCAGGGTTTTAGTACTGCAAAACCCTTATTTATCTGGGCGACACCAGTCGTGTCGCCTGGGCGTCACCACCAGTGCCGCCCAGATCCAAGGTGATACTCCCCGTGTCGCCCAAAATTCAAAAGTTTCAAAATTTTCTAAAACTTTGAAAATATTTTATAGGGCCTTTTTTTATGACTGTTCACAAAATTTCAGAGTAAAATAAAATTTTTAAAAATACCAAAAAAATATTTTACTTGATACAGATATGTCATATCTACTTGTCGATTTACTCTGTTTAACTTATTTCATTAAAAATATTTTTTTTTCTGCTTATTTCAAGTTTAACATAGTCTTATTTCTTTTTTTTTTGGCATGAAAAAAATATAAAAAAAATAAAAAACATTATTGTTTTGGGCAACACTAGCAGTGTCGCCCACCTTAGAAAGGCGACACCACCCGTGTCACCCACCTGCAAAGGTCCCAAAACAATTCTGGGACACTACAGACCTGTTCCAGAGCACTTTGGTCTGATTTTTCACCAAATTTTGGCTCAAAATAAATTTTTAAAAATATAAAAAAATATTTTGCCTCAAATAGGTCTGCTCTATTCTGGCTATCTGATTTTATTTTAGTATGTTATTTTTCATCTAAGTCATGTTTTTCCTGCCTTCACTATGCCTAGTTTAATTGTGATTCACCAAGGTTAAAAAATATAAAAAAATAAACATACGTCGAGGGCTTTTTGCACCCTCCTGAACCGTGTCCCGTTCGAGTCACCCTCGACCCGGGCCACGCTCGACTTAGCACGGACAGTGCCTGGTCTCATTGTTCGGACTTGACCGTCTTAGGGGTTGCTTACCCCTCCATTTATACTGTTCTTTGAGCGAGTTTCACCTCGAAGCATACATCGCTGGGCACGATCAGTGCCGAGCGCTCACTTATTTCCCCCTGAACCATGTCCTGTTCTAGCCACCCTTAACTCGAGCCGTGATCGACTTAGCATAGACGGTGCCTGGTCTCATTTTTTCTAGCTTTACCTTCTTGGAGGTTGCTTACCCCTCCACCTATATTGTGCTTCGAGTGAGTTTCGCCTCGAAGCATGCATCACTAAGCACGATCAGTGCCAAGCGTTCACTTATTGCCTTGCTTGTTTTGCATGCATTGTGTGCTTGACTTTATTTTTGATTGCGTGCTTCTTTACACACTCCAGCACACACCGGACAGGGAATGCCTGGCAAATCAACAAACAAATATTTTGAAAACCCCCAAAATCCGCATTAACTGCATGAGGGGAACCTAGCATTGAGAGACGAGGTGGTTGGGATTCACATAACTTTAACTGTGAGCGCCCCTCCGTAATCCTCTACCTCAAAGCAACTCTGCATATAGTAAGACCGGGTGAACATCCTATAACAGGAGGTCAGGACCTATGTGGGGAGCTATATCAGCCTAGCCACATTTCAATAGTTAGGAACTCACTCTCAAGCCAAGCCTACCCATAATCAGATTAGGTCAAACGTTTTGTGTGCTTGCTTGCTTATTTCTGATCGGTTAATCTTATATTCCAGTCCGGACCCGCTTTTGGTCTGAGCTGGAGCTTTTGGGTCCAAGTTCAGGCTTATACCCAGTCTAGCCCAGGTCTGAACTAGGTTTCACCCTGCTCCGAACCTAGGCCCCCTCTTGGTCCGAGTCGAAGGCTCGTTCCTATCTCATCTTTGATCCAGTCCAGGTCCACGCCTGGTCTGATCATTAAAACTTTCTAGGTCCAAGTTCTGGCTTGCACCCAGCCTAGCCCAAGTCCGAACCTAGGTCCCCTCTAGGTCTGAGCCAAAAGCTCGTATATAGCTCATACTTTGATCCAGTACCCCCTCTCGTTCCTAATTCAATCTTGATCCAGTCCGGGTCCACATCCAGTCTGAGTGTTAAAACCCTCTAGGTCCAAGCCCAGGCTTGCACCCAGCTCAGTCCAGGTCCGAACCAGGCTCACACCCTGGTCCAAACCCAGACCCACCCTTGGTCCGAGCCGAGACTCGTGCATCATCTAGTCTAGATATTAGTCTAGGTTATAGCATAGGTTTAAGCATATAGTTGCCTCTAGATCTAGACTAGGATTACCCTAGTTCAGGGTCCGAAGCGGAACCCATTGAGTCTAGCAAGTCTAGGTTCCAGTCTAATATTAGCCTAGGTCTTAGTAAGAGCTTTGCCCCTAGAGTTAGGATAGGTCTGCCTTAAATCATTGAGTTTAGATCTTACCTAAGTCTAGATTCTAGAACCCCGCCAAAGAGAATCACCATGTCGGTTACTCAAAGCGACTATGATGATAACTCCACGGCCGACTCTAAGCCTAATCTGCTAAACCTAAGGACCTGTATGTTGCAATCCCTTGGAATTATCAACAGACCTCAGGCCAATCCATTATCCAGCGCCCAGGTATTCAGTTAGAGGTAGAGTCCCAAGCATCCACTCTTAATCCAGAAATTGGTGTGATCCGAAAGGCTGGTTCAGCCCGAAAGACTCCGAATAGTCAAGGGGTCTGACCTGGAGTTGTCCTGCAAGGGGTCTTAAGCAACCAAAGTAGGAGTCGAGTGGGGAAATAAATTCATGCAGCATCTAATGCCAATTCCCACAACTCGAACCGAGATAACTCTGGGGTGTAGAGGTCTCAAGATCAAGACTCACCTAGGTTTAGGGGATCCAACCCTACCTCGGGTCACCGTAGTACAGCTCATGATGTCTTGAACATTGTACGAGGTAGAGGTGTCAACCCAAAACGACCCCAAGGCGAGATAAGTGTCCAAGCTGCCTTTAAAAGTCTAGTTGACCTAGGTTACATTGTTCATGTCCCAGTTTACGGGTCAAACCCAAATCAAGTCAGTGGCATAGGTCTACCCCAAGCACAATCGAGTCAGCCGATTCTTCAATCGGTCACTCTAGTTCATCCGGTCCAACAAACCATGCAAATTTCGCAACCGGTGGCGACAATCATGGGTCAATACGCCCCTCAGGCACAAGTGTATCAAACCACCCTCGTGACTGCGACTCATCAATCTCAGACCCATGCAGACCAACGTATACCCCGAATCTCGACTCATCAGTCCACACTTGGGAACCCACCGACCAGTGGGCCTACCGTCATGCCAAAGACCTATCAAGAGGGCATTTTAAAAGCGATGCAGGATATGCTCATAAGAATGGGAATACATGATATTCTACCCCCAAAGGCCTATGTTCAAGAGACCCTTGAAGGCATGGAGGGCCTTCCCTTGGGATTTGTTATCCCAAAATTCAAAAAGAAGTTTAACGGGAAGAGCAATCTAGATGCCTACGTCAACGCGTATCTCCTCTCCGTGAGAGCTTTGTGAGACAGGCCTAACCAACCGAAGGCCATATTTTTGCAAACATTGACCGGCGCGACCTTGAACTGACATCGGAGAATAATGTCCGCTCAACCACACATCATTCAGATGAAATGTTCAACCTATTCGTCTCTCACTATTGTGGGTCGACACCAAGATCTCTCTCCCTGGGCAAGCGCAGTGCAACGAAGCAAAATCCAAAAGAATCCTTCAAGGATTTTATCCGTCGATTCTGCGAGGCGGCAATTCGGGTTGTAGAATACTCAGCCAAGGTCTTATTCCCCACTCCTTCGACTCCATGATCGAGTGGGAGGCGTGACATGAAAGGGCAAGAGGGACACCCCTCAGCACCAGGCCCAACAATAAACCAATAATGACTCCCCAAAATAAGAACAAAAACAATAACAAGGGGAAGGCTTCCGGTCAAGTTAATGAGATTATCGTTAATGGACTGGCTCAAGGTTCTACAACTCAGCACAATAATCAGAACCAAATCGAAGGGGTCCGCCTAGAGCCAACGCTCGAAATAATAACCAAAGGCAAGAAGATGATTTCACTCCTCTCAAAGACGTGCTGAAAAAAGTGTTGGAATTACTCCTGGCAAGAAACACGGTTTATCTACCACCACCAACTGAACCACCATTTCAAGTCACGGATAAAAGCAAGTGGTGCAAATGGCATAAAAACCATGCCCATGACATCCAAAACTGCATGTATTTGAAATGGGTGATTCAAGGGTTAATCAATAGGGGGGACATCACTGTCACACCTAGAAATCAACCCGTTGAAGAGCCTAATCAAAAGATGTGTATCTTCAAAAACCCTCTCCCTAAGAATATGGTCACAACGACCAAAAAACCGGGAGCCAAGACAACGCAAAAGAGAACGTTGTCATTTACATGATTGAGAGTGGAGACGAAGAAGATGATCCCAGCCAATTCATATTTGCTTGTGATCATCACTTTCAAAAGCCCGAATTCATATTTGCTTGTGATCATCACTTTCATATTTGCTTGTGATCATCACTTTCAAAAGTCCGAACCTCAACAACCTACCCAAATGAGATCAATATGGCGAAGATGTTACGATAGAAATCAATATGGTCAGGACCAATGACAAGGTGTCATCTCCCAAACAAGGGTCCAACACCTCAAAATCTCCCATTATTCTTTCTAGAGCGGACCCTATCGAGCTTGAAGCTGGCAAGGTTGATTCCCTAACCTGAAGAGGCCGAGTGTTCAAACCCATTCAATTAATCGCCGACACTCTCGATGAAAGGATAGGAAACTCCTCAAGAGCCAGACAACCAACAGGGGTTGTAGATCACGAGCCGAACAAGGAAATTCAAGGATCTACAACCACCTACAATCTACCGACTCCTTTTGAGAAGATCCAGGCTTAAATTCCCATCTTGGAGGTCCTTACCAACACACAAGGCCCTGATCAAAAGGGTCCTCACCAAGACACACATCCCAAGCAACACATAGCCGGATGATTTGTGCGATATGATCAACCAACTAATAGAACCAACGCTAATCGTGTTCATGGATGATTACATCCTAGTCAGCTTCAACTGCTTTCATGTCCAACCCCTGCACATCACTGTTTTCATGAAATGATATGAAATACGGAGAGCGCTTGTTGATAATGGGGCATCCCTAAGCATATGCTATATGAAAACGATGAAGCAGATAGGCAAAATCCCGGATGACTTCGAGCTGTATCAACTAACTATCGTTGTGTACGATGGGACCAAAAGACAAGCTGAAGGCATACTGCCTCTCACACTTAAGTTCGGCCTGGTCGTCCAAGTGATAAAGTTTTATGTCTTAGACATAAAACCTTCATCCAACATGCTGCTAGGAAGATCATGGCTACACGAAAACCTCGTGGTCGCCTCTACGCTCCATCAATGCCTCAAATTTCCAACGAAAAATGGCTTCGCGACGGTATGCGCTGAACCCTCTGCTTTTCTCAATCTTAGCATACATAACGGGAAGCTAGCCGTAGGGATCGATCTTGGAGAAATCCCACTCGCTTCCTTCAAGCAAGCCGATTGTGCCGCCTTACGTTTAGAGGCCGGAGACCATGTTCCTCAAATTTTGCAAACTGCGGCATCGATGGAGGACATTATCCAATGTCAACACCGATAAGGTTTCAGGCCTCTTGAAGCTTGGCACATGCTCCTCTCCCAAGGCTTCCATCCAAGCCAAGGCTTGGAGAGTCAAGGGCAAGGCGTAACGGAGGTGATTTCAGAATTACCCCAAGCCAAAACTAAAAATGAGGATCGAAGAGGACTCGGGTGTTCTCTCACTTTATTTCAAAGCCGAATGTAGCCTTCAAGGTATCCAGGCTTTGTATCCGAAGGCATTCAAAGCCTCGATCCTTTCGTTGCCTATCCTTCAAAACAACTAAAGGCGATCCTCGATTCCACAACAGGGAATAACTCTTCTTCCACATCTTAGCACACACAAGAACTGGGAATTAACGACCTTTTCGCTGGCTTGGATTTGAAGGTATGCACAATCGGTTGTAACACAGCCAAGCGTGCTCATCTGCTTAGTCAAACTCAAGAATGGAATTGGTCGATCACTCCTCTATCTCGAGAATAGTTGGAAGCATACCAGTGGCACCTCCAAGTCCCGATGCCAAAAAATGGATAGGCACAAGGTGGCCATCTAACCGCCCTGCGCGTCCGGTCCTCAACATTTCTCTCGCGAGTCCTATAAGGAACACCTCTTGCAACATTTCAAAAACAGTGGAAAATTCAAAACATGATAAAGCTGAGAATAATGAAAAAGAATTTTCAAAAATGGCGCTCACTCAAGATAGCCTAATAACGGTGCATAATACTCGAGACAATGAATTGGACGACTAAGATGACGATCAAGAGAGCCAAGAGTTTGAAGAAATCTCTCAACCTGAGGAACTTACTTCTCATGTTGAAAAATTCAAGAAGAGGTTCGATGGTGACGCAACGGCTATCATCGAAGAGATGATTGACGTAAACCTAGGAACTGAGAAGGACCCAAGGTTAACAAATATTGGAACCTCCTTATCTTCTAAAGAGCAGGAAAATGTAATTTCCTTTCTCAAGGATATCGCGATGTCTTCGCCTGGTCATACGATGATATGCCAGAGCTAGATCCCACATTGGTGCACATCACCTAATATTCAACGAAGGGGCAAAGCCTGTAAGGAAAAAACTTCGACATCAAAAGACCCACCTTGAGATCAAAATTAAAGAAGAAATCGATAAATTGCTCAAGGCAAAGTTCATTACCCCCGTCGATCACTCAAAATGGTTAGCCAACATAGTGGTGGTACCGAAGAAAGACAAGAAGATCCGAGTGAGTGTCGAGACCTCAACAAGGCATGTCCCAAGGACAACTTCCCATTACCAAGCATAAATTCCTTAATCGACAACACTACAAGGCATGAGATGTAGTCATCATGGACGGCTTCTCGGGTTACAACCAGATCCTCATGCCGGAAGAAAACCAAACCAAGACTTCATTCATAACGCAATGACGAACCTACTACTACAAAGTCATGCCCCTTGGCCTCAAAAATGCAGGAACAACTTATCAACAGGCAATGACTAGCATTTTCCATGATTTAATGCATACCATCAAGGAAGACTATGTCAACGATATTCTGGTCAAGTCGAAGACCAAGTCAGATCATCTCACCAACCTAAGAATCATTTTCAAAAGACTTCAGAAACATCAACTCAAACTCAATCTCCAAAAATGTGCCTTTGGAGTTGAATCCGACAAATTACTCGGCTTTATAGTAAGCCAAAGAGGCATTGAGGTGGACCCATCCAAAATACAAGCCATCACTGAAATACCTCCTCCCCATAACATCAGAGAAATCTGTGGGCTTCAAGGTCACATACAAGCCATAAGGCGTTTCATTTCACAACTGGCGGATAAGTGCACACCATTCAATAGACTCCTTAAGAAGGATACCCCATTCATATGGGACAATGAATGCCAAGAAGCGTTCGATCAAATCAAGGAGTACCTCACAAAACCTCTTGTCCTTAGTCTTCCTAGTCCAGATAAACCCATATTTTATACATGTCAATGAAAGACAAGACCATGGGGCAATGTTAAGACAATATAATAACCATGAAAAAGAACAAACGATATACTATATCAGTAAAACCATGGTCGACTATGAGATAAGACATTATGTCTTATCTCATTCAGTCAAACTCATATAAAAAATTGACCCACTCAAGTACCTATTAGAGAGGCCAGTCCTCAACGGATGTTTGGCGAAGTGAAGAATGTTATTGAGCAAGTTCGAGATCAAGTATGTTACTCAAAAATCGATCAAAGGACAAGTCATTGCTGACCACTTAGCTGAACACGCACTGCCAGACAATACTCCCATTAACACGGATCTCCCTGATGAGAACCTCTTCACAATTGAGGAATCAATTTGGGAGCTATACTTCGACGGTGCAAAGAACGAATACGGGTTAAGTATATGAGTCATACTATACTCACCTGAGAAGATTCTACTGTCAACAGCCATCAGATTGAATTTTCCATGTACCAATAATGTTGTTGAATACGAAGCCTTGATACCCAGGCTTGAGAATGCCATGGGAATGAAAATCCAGTAAATACGAGTGATTGGTGACTCCTTACTCGTCATAAATCAAGTTCAAGGGATTTGGAGGGTGAAAGAAGAAAAGGTCAAACCCTATCAAGAAAAGGTGAAAAAGATGATTCCATATTTTAAGAAAATCACCTTTCAGCATGTAACTAGGGAAAATAATCGGTTCATCGACACCCTTGCAACCCTTGCTTGGATGGTTAATACTCCTCCAGAAATCACCACATTGCCATTCTATATTAGGAACAAACATGACCCTTCCCCACCGAGGATAGAAAAAGAAATAGATCAAGAGAATGAGAACGATGGTGTGGTTTCAGATGCGCTAGTCAAAGAAAAATTATGGTTCCACGATGTTTTGTCCCTGCTAAAAGATGGTTTATACCCCGAAGGAGCCATCAAAAAGGATATGGGATTCTTAGTAAGAGATTATCTCCTATTCAAAAAGTCCTTCGACGACATCATTCTATGGTGCCTCGATCAGCCAGAAATTGATTAATTACTAACAGAGTTGCACAATGAAGGAGGTCAATCTGGGGCAGCCGCCTTAGCTCAAAAAATCAGGCGCCAAGGCTATTACTGGACCACCATGGCTGAAGACTACTGGAAGTTCCTTAAGAGACGTCTCAAATGTCAACTTAATGGAGACCTCATCCATGCACCGTCCGTATCACTCAACTCAACATCGCCTGTATGGCCCTTCACCATGTGGAGTATTGATATCATTGGAATGATTTCACCAAAAGCCTCAAACAGCCATCATTTTATATTAACAGCTACAGAATACTTCACCAAATGGGTAGAGGTCGCGTCATTTGTTAAAATTGAAGGCCAACATGTTGCCTGTTGCATAAAGAATAACATTGTATTCTGATTTGGAGTTCCTGAGTCAATCATCACTGACAATGGATCCAATCTCAAAAATGAAAAGGTCACTAAGGTGTGCAAAAAGTTTGGGATAACACAGAAATTCTCCACACCATACTACCCTCAAGGAAATGGACAAGCAGAAGCCACAAGTAAAGGACTTTTCAGAATCATAGACTAAATAATAGAAGGCAGAAAAGATTGGCACGAAAAGCTAAATGACGCCCTATAGGTCTATTGGACAACTGAGAAGACTCCTACTGACATGACCTCATACTCATTGGTGTATGGTATGGAAGCAATGCTACCCATCGGAGTTGAGATACCATCTCTCCGAATCCTTATTCATAAAAATTCAGATGAGGAATGAAAGGTCGAAGCACGAATCGCTGCCCTCATTAATTTGGATGAAAAATGACTACCAGCAACAAAAAATATTGTTTCGTACCAATGTAGAACCGAAAGGGCATACCAAAGAAAAGGTTTTCCATGATAATTCAGAGAAGGAGACATGGTACTCAAGAAAATCTTCCACACTCCTACAAATCCACACCCTTTAGACAAGTTCAAACCAAATTGGGAGGGGCCATTCGTGGTTACCCGAGTGCATGTAGGCAATTCTTATAAAATCAAAAATCAAAAATTAAGAGGGGTACGAACTCAACGACCGCATTAATGCAATGTATCTCAGAAAATACTACCCGGAACAAGCTCAAAATTATGGTGAAAACCTCAAAAGGCATCGCAAAGAAATAAAAAATAAAACAAAAAAAAAATGGACGTGGTGAAAACCTGAAAAGGCATCATGTGTAAAAAAGGGAATAAAATCTCCAAGAAGGAGCTTTCGATGCAAAACACTCGAGTACAAACAAGTACTTACAGGTTTCAATAATACTACACAAGCATACCTTGAGGATGAAGACTCCTTCTAAACCCTGCAGGTTCCCAACAGAACCAACTCAGAAAGATGTAGGAGGGTGACATGAATGGAAAACCGAAGTGATTTCGACGAACCCTGAAAAACGTCGACACCCTCCAAGAGAAAGCCCGGCAATAATCCAAAGGACTCTTTACGGATCCGCGAAGTAGAGGATGAAAGCTCCAAGGGCAAAAAAACAACTTCGTGATTTCTAAGTTCTCACGATCCCACAACCTGTCATCATCTCTAGGTAAAGTATAACAAGAAAATCACCACCAAAGGACCCACATGTGGCAAAACTGTAAGGCCCATCCTTTTTGAAAATGTTGTTTCAATTTGATTGTTAAAAATCATCCATTTTCAAAAGCTTTCTACTTTTATAAGGGACTTCCTCCATCACTACAAGAGGTTAAATTGTTTGTCATCTGGCCTCATTCTTGAAGCCAACTTCCTATGCCTGTTATGAAGCTCCAAACTAGTCAAGCACTCCATGGTTGTATGAGTATAACTACCAACTACTACATATCGAAGATGGGTGAATCTCGCCAATGATGATATTGGCTAGTCTGGGAGCGTTTTTCTCTCGACTGGATCTCTTGAGGCAAAATGAGTCAAGCTCATCCCTGTATGTGTGTACGATGTCCCAATAGCTGGAAATTTGAGACAAAGACCCTACAACTAGGGAGGCTGAGTTTGTAACAATTCAGTTTGAAAAGTGTGGGTAAAGAAAGTGTTCTACTCTACTTCAACGAGTCAACTGCACACGTATAAGTTAAAAGACCCCCCAACAGGGACAATAAAAAAAAAAAGAGAAATCAAGCAGAACAGAAAACAAAATTTTGGCTATCTCAAAATTATGACTTATTCATCCATTAAAAAATTGGCTTATTACAGGCAATCACGCCATCAAACTTGGTCCTATGACTGAAATTTCTACTGTCCCAATGGACTTCAATAAAACGAAAAAATACTGAAAATGAGAATGATCACATGATCAACTCATTCATGCTAAGAAGAAAAGTAAAAAAAAAGAAATAGTTTCGCTATTCAGTCTTCGACCTCATATCAACATCCTTCTCCTTGAGTTCCATCATGAAAGCCACCCATCGAGCTAATTCGACTTCAGCCTCTTCCAAGCTGATGTCAGATGTGTCCTCATTGGATTTGATTCATATATTTGAACAAGAGGCGCCATGTTCTCCATGACGCACAAGATCCTGACCAGGAGCAGAAGACTCGCCACAAAGTCTCAAAGATCTGGGGCATAGTGGAAGAGGGCAGACACGTTCCACCAAGAATCATAGTGCAAAGTGGTCATGGGCTTGTCTTGCTTAGCTAACCCCTCACTAGAAGAAGACTTCTTCCCCTTCCATGACAAACATTTCTTGATCAGAAGAGATGAAGAGTGCCGACGAAGTGAAAAGATAGGGCGATGATCGATCGCCTCTCCGGAAGAAGTGTAATTCTGAATGTGGTGAAACTGGCAAAGAACCCTTTGAGGCAAATACCCTTTGTGAAGACTTTCCCCACCAGTATAACACATGAATGCCCCATAGCAGAAAAAAATAGGGACACGTTCTCAAGGCCCCTAATCACCCAATCGAAAGACGACAACTCGTCCAAAACTTGCCGATAATAATTAACGTTTTGTGGTCTGGTGGAGTCATTGACATATGCCAGTCCCAAAGCAGTAGATACAACCATCGTTGATCGAGGAAGACGGATAATGGCGAAGTGTTCATAGGCTCAATCCTGCAGAAAACAGAGCTCAAAAATTACCCCAAAAACACACACAACAAAAGCCCTAAACCCCGGAATCATCTAGGGTAGTTTGACCTAGGCGACAATGGTAGTGTCGCCCAGCCTATGTGGGCGACAGTGGTAGTGTCACCTAGCCTGTATGGGTGACACTGGTAGTGAGGGCCCCGGTATATGCCCGCCAACATGGTCGGAACAATGGTGTAACCCACTCGTTCCCAGAAGGCATGGACAAAAGGAATAAGGGAGCTACGAACCGTCTTGTGACCACTTGGAAAAAGGATGGAGCCCAACAACTCAAAAAGAAAAATACAAATCTGTTCAGTGGCTCGAGATTGCTCTCGATTCCGGACCAGCAGCTCCATATCAACCCACTGGCCAGGTGAAGAATAAGCAGCCCCCAACAATCACGCACCCATGATAGAATGGTGATCGGTGGCAGTGGAAGGTTGATACGCAATCCCGGCTAGGTTCAAGCCAGAAATTTGAGCAATTTCCTCCAAGGTTGGTGTTGTCTTGCCCGCAGGAAGAAAGAAGGTATTCATCTGATGATTGAACCTTTCAGCGAGAGCTTCGAGGAGCAGAAAGTTCACATGGCAAGTGGCCATGTTCAAGATACCCATCATCGAAATTGAAGTCAAAAGGGCCATGAGCTCAGGTCACTGCCGAGCAAAAAAAAACCAATCTCAGAACCAGTGTCCGATAATAGGAAAGCCATTGATGCGTCGGGGAACTTCACCCGACCGAAGGCCCTGAGAAATATGAGAGGATAGACTTTTGGGAAAGTGCCTAAACCTAGGAAAAACAGGGGAGTCCTCTCTTCGGTCGTCAACTCTCACGAGAGCATTCCCCTTGCTCGTAGAGATCGCATTGTTCTTCCTAAGAGCCATGAAAATCTAAAAATGTGAGCAAGAAGAACCTGTAAAAATAGAAGGACGATGATGAAGAAGGGAAAGGATAAAGATGAAAGAAGAAAGATGAGTTTGGAGGATGAGAGAAGAATGGGAGGGGGATGATTTTTATAAAAAAAGAAAAAAGAAACCCAACCCAAAACGAGTGATATAGTAATCTACTTCGGCCAACATCGAGTTTAGACAACCCTAAAACCAATAAAAATCAAAAAAAAAAAATAATTTTGAGGGTCAAAGTTATGGGCAACACGCCCCGTGTTGCCCAATTCCGTACTCAGACTTGGGCGACACTGCCTGTGCCACCAGGGCGACACCACCCGTGTCGCCCACATATTTTTTTGAAAAAAACCATTTTCAACCCCTCAAATTTTCCAAAAAAAAAAAATTGTTTTTTTATGGGCGACACTGGCCGTGTCACCCAACCTGTGAGGGCGACTTGCCTCGTGTCGCCCATATATTGTTGCTAAAAAATTTTATTTTTACGTGTTCCAGTAAAATAGACTTAATAAAATGATAATAATTTTTTTTAGGTGGGCGACACAGCCAACGTCGCCCAAAAACGTTTCCCTGAAACTTTCCCCAATCAATTTTTGGGGACTTCCAAGGATCAAACATGGCTTGTCGTGGTTTTTTATGATCATTTTCAAACATTTTTATTAACTTTTAAAATAAAACGCTCCTCGTTGACATGAGCCTAAACTGCCAACCAATTTTCCAGAAAATTTCAACAAAAAAAAAATTCCAAAAAAATGAAAACACACCTCGTTGGCATGAGCCTAAACTGCCAACCAATTTTCTAGAAAATTTCAAAAACAAAAACTTCAAAAAACTAAATACGCTCCTTGGTGGCATGAGCCTAAACTGCCAACCAATTTTCAAAAAAATAAAAATTTCAAAAAAAAAATTCAATAAAAAATAATAATAGTAATACGCTCCTTGGTGGCACGAGCCTAAACTGCCAACCAATTTCAAAAATAAAAAAATAAAACATAAAAAAAACGGAAAAAAAAATCAAAAGAGAGAACACTTCTCGGTGGCATGAGGCTAAACTGCCAACCAAAGTCCGATCTAGGGCACAACCACCCTGTTTCAATGAAAAAATGTCAAACTCGTGTAATGTTAAAGAGTCGAGACAGAAAAAACGTCAAACTCGTGCGACGTTAAAGAGCCGAGACAGGAAAAACGTCAAACTCGTGCGACGTTAAAGAGTCGAGACAGGACAAACGTCAAACTCGTGCGTCGTCAAAGATCCAAGACAAGAAAAAAGTCAAACCCATGCAATGTTAAAGAGCTGAGGCAGGAAAAACATCAAACTCGTGTGATGTAAAAGTGCCAAGACAGGAAACGTCTAGCCCCGTATGACGTAAAATGTCAGATGTGTTCAGGGCACAACCACCCTATTCGATGTGTTCAAGGCATAACCACCATGTTCAATGTGTTCAGAGCGCAACTACCATGTTCAAACATCTAGCCCCGTATGATGCTAAAGGTCGGATATATCCAATTCAACGTCAAACTTGTGTGACATAAAAGAGCCGAGACAGGTAACGTCTAGCCCCGTATGACTTAAATGTCAAATGTGTTCAGGGCACAACCACCGTGTTCAATGTTGTCCAGGGCACAACCACCCAGTTCAATGTTGTCCAGGGCACAACCACCCAGTTCAATGTGTTCAAGCGCAACCACCTCGTTCAAACATCTATCTCCGTATGATGTAAAAGGGTCGGGTGTATGGTCCATCGCTACACGACGCTAAACTGCTTAGAGGACTCTATGGTTGTAAGAGTTAAAACTGCTAACCAACTTTGTTTTTCAAATTTCTTTCTCTTTTTGAAATTTTCACTATATGTTTGTGATTTAAAAAACTTTAATTTCTTTGTTAAAATCGTAACATGTCCCTGCTCCGAGTTCTATTTCAAATCACCCCCTACTTTCAAAATTTCTAAAACATTTTCTAAAACGAAGGAGCTTGGACACCTTATATGATGAATACTGTTTTGCCACGTTTACTGTGTTGCTGCCTCGTCTCTCTTTTCGGATTCAGCCAGACAAGTCTCTTCCCATAGAAGGCGTTTTCCTATAGAATAGCCTAAGGAAACCCTAAGGAGATCAAAGAAAATGCCAGGGATCAAAACCTTTGAAGTTAAGTGGCATGGCCAAAAAATCTAACTTGAGTTTCAAGCTTGTATAACTCACCGACAACGCCGGAAACCCTAGGAGGAAAAATACCCTAGGTGGGTGAGTTCGATGAGCACAATGACTTGGAGAAATAGTTGGTGTGCTCTCGGACCACGTGACGACATGACGAAATTTAAAATGTCTGCTTTATCTTTGACGTTCACCTACCCCTCAAAGGACAGCGAATACCAGAGTGTCTACTTCTTTGCCACTCACTAGTCCCTCGAAGGACAGGGAGTGCCAAAGAGGGGCAACTATAGACACCCCATTTTAAAACTGAAAAATTCTACGGTTTCTAAACCATTAAGACCACATTATCCTAGTAAACCCAAAATCCATAGTTCACACAACCTATCTTGTGACCCGGAACCAATCTGCTTGCTCAGAACCTTATTTTGACCAAGTTTTTTGTAAATGCCCTGTTTTACCAAAAAACTCATTAAAAATAGTAAATAAATCTGTTTTGATCCAAATTTTCTCTGAGAGCTTCATAAGATGCTAAGAAAAACACCCAAAGTAAAAAAAAAACAATTTGGACAATTTTTGAGTTGGGCGACACTAGCCGTGTCGCCCAACCTTGACTAGGCGACACTGGCAGTGTCACCCAAGTCATTCCAGTAAATGTCTTATTTTACCAAAAAACTCATTAAAAATAGTAAAAAAATCTGTTTTGACCCAAATGTTTTTTGGTAGCTTCATCAGAGGATGGGAAACACACCCAAAGTTTCAAAAATCAATTTTGACCAAATTTTATTTGGCCTGTGTCCCCCGGGTGACACCACCCGTGTCCCCCAGACCCTTTTGTCCCGAAATGATATTTTCCACATTTTTTTGCCTTTTAACCTATTTTTGGGGTGACACTAGCCGTGTCACCCAGATCCAAGGCCTCCAAAAACACATTTTTACTGAGTAAACTTGTTGGTTATAGGAAGATATTCTCCCCAACAAATTTTGCCCCCTTTTTAGCATCTTTTCCAGACCATTTAGAGGGGACAAAAAGAGAGAGAAAGGGGGGGGAACGAAATCGAGACTGGAGAGAGAGAAAAACCCTAGGAGTTAGAGAGAGTTAAAGATCAAAAACCAAGTAGAGACAAAGAGAGATAAAGATCAGAAACCCTGCAGAGAGAAAAAGATGGACGAGATAAAGATGAAAAACTTGAAGGAGCTATACGAGAGAAAAACTTGGAAATTACGTCAAGAAGCCTTAGCCCCCTGAGAGAAACCCTAGCTACCCTTAGGACACAGACCAGATCTACCCTTAGGACACAAAATCCCAAATCAAAGCCTTCACACCGAAGAGATTTGATAATAAACATCTGACTCAGAGAGACAAAAGAGGACCGGTTCTGATACAAACGAGCCCCAGAAGGCTTAGGAGTCCTGGGCCATCCGGCCCCGTTCGGTATCATTTCTTTCTTGTTCTTCTTATTTTATTATTTTAATTTTATTTTGATTTTTTTTTTAATTTTATTTAAAATCGTATTTTGGACACACTGGATTATGATGGCCTTGCCACAGATCTGAGGACCAATCTGCTCGTTTCCGGGCAGATCTAGCCTCAGATCTGAGTTCGATTTGTCCCGCTTTTTTTACCATTTTATTTCTTACATTTTCATTTAGTTTAAGGCATTAAAATCGAGAGATCTTCATTGGAAGATTTGTGTGATTTTCATCATAAACAATGGCGCGAGTCCATGCACCATAGGGGGAAGGAGAGGTGAGAGAGAATGAGAGATGTGGGTAGAGGGGGATGAACCTGCCTTATGTGTGGGTTCGGGACTTGGTTGGGCGAGAGCGGTTGAGAGAGAACGAGAGAATAGATAGAGAGAGCCAGACCCGCCTAGGGCACAGGTCCATGCGTCTGGGCAAGAAGGAGAAAGAAAGAGTAAGGGAGAGTAGAGAGATGGAGTCGAATGTGTCTAAGGCACGGGTCTGTGTGTCTGAGAGAGAAGGGGAGAGAGAATGAGAGAGAAATAGAGAGGGGGAGAAGCAGGGCCCGCCCTAGGTGTGGGTTCATGGATTTAGGAGAGAGTGAGTGAGCAAAGAGAGAGAAAAAGAGAACAAGAGAGAGAAGAGAGAGAGAGAGAAAGGAGGGAGCTTGGACCTGCCTTGGGTTCGAGTAGAAGAGAGAGAGAGGAAGTAAGAGAGAAAAGAGAGAGAGAGAGAGAGATAAAGAGAGAAGAGAGATGAGAGACAGTAGACCTAGAATAGGCTTGAGCCTAGATGCACCTTCAAAGGTCCCTTTGCATGCACTTTAGAGAGAGGTCTTGGCCCTTATGGGTCAAAGCTAGGGTCTAGGCTTTAGGTGTATGGGCTCATAGGAACTAGGGTAAGATATGGTGCATAGAAACTAGGGTGTATAGATACTAGAGTGTATGGTGTAGGTTAAAGTGTATGGAATAGGGTGAGGTGTAGGGAACTAAGGGGTATGGGATAAGCTATGGTGTATGGAGTAGGGGAGGGTGTAGGAAAGATAAAGTAGGGTGTAGGGTGTATGGAGTAGGATTGGGAGTTCGGAATCCTAGGGTGTATTGGAGCTAGAGTGTATGGGATATGATTGGGAGTTGGGATTCCTAGCGTGTATGTGAGCTAGAGTGTATGAGATAAGATTGGGAATTGGGAATCTTAAGGAAGTGGAATTTTGATTTTCTAGGGAGTGGTAGGTACTAAGGGCATTTTCTCTCTCTAGGAATTGTTTCTCTCTGCTCTCTCCTTGAGTTTTGGTTTTGGGATCAAAACAAAAAAAGAAGCCTAAACACTTAGAATTCTCAATCTCTTCTCATTAATTTCCAAAACTCTCAAGAGTCTTATTACAAATGACTTCACTTTGTTTATATAGAGTAACTCCAAAACATGGGTGAATACTCAAAAACCTCTAGAATTGTTATAAATTTAATGAATGAAAATATTAATCCCATTTTTGGAATTAATGACCAAAATACCCTAAGCATTTTTCATGAAATGACAAACCATCCCTCTATGAAGGGCGTTTTTCCATTGCTAGGCCTAAGGCACTTTTTCGGACATTTACGATGGCAATTCTAGTGATCAAACATCCTAGAATCGATGTTTGGATTATTATGTATGTTTTGATACTCATTGATCATCTTGGAATAGAGTTTTAAAGAAGAATCCAAGTCCATAAACTTGTGATTCTTCGCCCTCCGATTCAGCCCAATCCATGATGTTATGAGACTTCATTTTGATCACAAATTGAAGAGGATACTATAGTGATCATTTTGTGATAAATTTCGTCTATTTTGGCCTCCGTTTGAGCGCGTTTACATTTGGGAGGTCGTTGGAATCATGAAAACTACGTTTTCTCATTTCAAGATAAATTTCAAATGCTCATAACTTGCTCATTTTGGGTCCAATTAAGCCCAAATTCAGCACGAACTAGATATTGTCGATGTGCTCATTTTTTCATATGGCATGCATCATGGTGTGGCCCGAAACAAGAGAATTGTTAGAGAGAAGATGGGTTCGAAACTTGAAAATTCAGATTTTAAAAAGAGAAACATCTCATTCTTTTAGAGGTTATAGCTTAAGATTCCGATGTCGGATCATCACAAGTATGGGTTCATTGTGACTGTGCTTCGAAGAGATTCAGGTCGATATAATTTTTGTGCAAGATCGGAGGCCGAATGACAACGAATTTTGAGGTTGAAGAAGACACACTGGTGACATCTTTGGCACAAGTGGGACCAGGTTACTACTGGCTCTCTCCTTATTCGTCCCGAGGATACAAGTACGTCAAAAATAACTTATAAAAATATCAGTATGACCATTCTTGTTCATTAAAATTCATTTTTTAGGAGATGACTTAAGATACCTTAAAATTCGATTGACAGCTTCAAAATGAGCAATTTTTTGAGAATTCGTGAATTGACTTACCATACTGACCTCATAATCAATATCAGCTCTAGTGATAGTGAGATGTATAAGTCGATCAACCAATCATTGAAACTTACCAATATCTTCCAAAGCTTTGCCTAAGTCTATGTTTGCTTTATAATTTATCTCAATTGGAGTATCAATAGGTTTACACCCTATCTTGTCAGTTTCACGCAAAAGGTCTAAAAAATATTTCCTTTGGGAAATAAAAATTTCTCTATGAGAGTAAGAAACCTCAATTCCAATAAAATATTTGAGTTTTACCACATCTTTAATATCAAACTTCGTATAAAGGTAATCTTTCCATTTGTTATGGCATTTGAATCACTTCTTGTTATAATAATGTCATCCACATAGATTAGGACAATAGCGTTCTTTGATTGTCTACTTTTTACAAATATGGATGAATCAACATTATTTTGAGAAAACCCTATATCAATGAGAGCTTGACTTAACTTTGCAAACCATGCCCTTGGAGAATATTTAAGCCCATATATTGCATTCTTGATCATGCAAGCCAGAGTTTTATTGCCTTCTTGAGGATGACCAGGAGGAAGTATCATGTAAACTTCTTCTTCCAAATCTCCGTGCAAGAAGGTATTTTTTACATCTAGGTGATACAAAGGTCAGTCATTGTTGGCAGCAATAGAAAGTAAAACCCTCACAGTATTCAATTTGACCACATGAGAAAAGGTTTTCTTGTAGTCAACACCATAGGTTTTGGTGAATCCCTTTGCAACAAGTCTCGTGTTGTATCCCTCAACAGTTCTATCACTTTTGTTTTCATTTTATAGACCCACTTGCATTCAAATGGTTTTTTCTCTTTAGGAAGAGTAACAATATCCCAAGTATGATTATTCTTTAAAACAACACATTCTTATTTCATAACCATCCTCCATATTGCATTTGAATTAACTTTTTCAAAGCTAGTGGGTCCTTTAGTTAAGGAAATTTTGGTAAAAAAAGCACAATATTTAGGAGACAATTTCTTAAAATCCATATGTTTTTAATGGGGTAATGAATTTTGTGATTGCTTTTATTGACATGATATGCATAGTAATCCTTTAAACCAGAGGAGGTTAACTAATATGATTAGATCGTCTTGGCTGAAAGTCTTGAGAAATTATTTCCCCTTGATATTTATTTGATTGAACCTCCACATTGGAGTATTGTTGTGTATCAAGAATGGATTCTTGAGGTATTTCCTGATTAGGTGTAGTACTCTTAATGATTTCGACTATGGAATTAAGACAATCAATTTTTTAGAGATATTGGGTAGAAGTTGTCTTGCTAATATCCCCTTGAAACTTATTAGTTCGAAAATAAGGAATTTGTTCATTGAATTCAACATTTCATGAGACATATATTCGCCTGGTTTTTGGGTCATGCTGTTTGTCACACTTTTTGTTAGGTGAATATCCAATGAGTATGCATTTAATGGATCATTTAGCAAGTTTGTCTCAATGATTTTTTGATAAATGCATAAAGCATGCACAACTAAAATATCTTTAAATGATCAACAGAGCAACCATGCCACATTTCATAGGAACTTCTATTATCCAAGATTCTAATTAGCATTCAATTTATAAGATGGCTAGCAATAAAAAAAAACTCAGACCAGTATGATTTAGGGACATTCATTTGAAAAAGTAAGGCAGGTGTTCCTTTAAGAAGATGCATGTTTTTCCTCTCGGCAATTTCATTTTGCAGAGGAGTTTCTATGTATGACATCTGATGAATGATCCCATGATCTATCAAATATGAAGAAAAAGATTTATTTGTATACTCTATGCCATTATCAGTTCTAAAAATTTCCACCCTAGCATAAAATTATTTTTTTATCATAGCATGAAATTCTTAAAGGCAATGAAGACATCACTCTTGAATTTCAATAGATAAATCTAAATATAATGAGTTTTATCATCGATAAAGGAAAGAACATATCTAAAACAAGGAAAAGAATCCATTGGAGCAAGTCCACATAAGTCCAAATGAATGATATCAAATTTATTTTTACTGATTCTATCATAATTTTTAAATAGAAAGACGGTTTGTTTAGCATAACGACATACCTCACAAGATGCAAAGGATGCATCAATATTAGAGACTACCTGCTTCAAAATTCTATCATATGAATGTCCCAATCTGCAATGCCATGTACTATCCTCGGATTGCACTTTTCTTGTAAAATTCTTGCTTTTTTTTTTAAGGTTTGATGCAATAGGTACAACCTATTTGATTGGTTGTCCTCACTAATTTTCTTCCAAGATACCCGATCCTAAAAGAAAACACTGTTAGCAGAAAAAATAGGCAAGCAATTAAAGGTTTTTGTGATTTGACTAACTGATAAAATATTTGAAGGGAAAGAAGGACTATATAAAATTTCAAATGGCTTATCCTTAGAAAAAAAAATTAATATTTCCTACTCTACAAACTGGTACTATAGTTCTTGCCCAATGACACATGATTCCTTGAAGACATCTTCAAACCCTTCGAGTCATTCACAATGGCCAGTCATATGATCTGTAGCTCCAGTATGAACAACCCAAGTATGACAATTAGTAGGGGATAGGTGAGCAGAAGTATAGGAAGGAAATTTCAGAAGCCACTAAGATTTGACTTTTAATGGCTTCATACTCAGGAGCAAGGTTTACCAACATAGCAAAAGTTTTACGGTGTTCCACTTCTCCTATTCTGCTATATATATCAACAATTATTGGTGGAGTATATTGGGACAACTTATCCCACATCCTCTAAGCATTTTAATGTACTCACTAAATGGCTTTCTTTATTGTTTAAATTGATATATATCTTGCTTGAGTTGAAAAATCCTAGTTGCATTTTTTCTTTCTCCATAAATCTCTTTAAGAGACCTCCATAAATCTTCAACAATAGGCTAGAAATACATCCCATCGTGGTTCCATTGAGTTTATAAGCCACAACCTGATGAGGTCATCCCCAGACTCCCACTCTTCATAAGTAGGATCATCGGGTTTTGGGGCTGCTCTTTTCCCATTTACAAAACCTAACTTACATTTGCTGTCGAGATACATGGTTGCATCTCTAGACCAAGTTTCATAATTGGTTCCGTTAAGAAACATGCGAGTAGTTTTCAGATTTGGGTTGTTGCCCCTCATGCATTACAATGTCCGAATCAGAATTTTGATCCCCATTTAGATGAAAAGGCTTAGAGATTACTTAATTTAAGGTAAAGATTACCTAGTTTCAAGAACGATTGCGTGGGTCAAGACTGTAGACAGCAAACACCTATGCAGCTACCTAAGAATTCACATAGCTTCTATATTGCCTTGCTGCCTGTAGCCAAGTAAACGACAAAGTTTCAAGAACGATTGCGTGGGTCATGACTGTAGACAGCAAACACCTATGCAGCTACCTAAGAATTCACGTAGCTTCTATATTGCCTTGCTGCCTGTAGCCAAGTAAAAACCACACACTGTTGCAAACGGAAGTGTTGCAAAGGACCACAAGTTGTTGCAAACGCTGCTGCAAACTGCTGCAAGGGCCACACGCTGCTGCAAACTGTAGCAAAGGGCCACATGTTGTTGCAAACTGCTGTAACCAAACTGCCACAAAGGGCCACACGCTAATGCAAACTATTGCAAAGGACCACCCATTGCTACAACGAAGGGCCACACGCTGCTACAACAAAGGGCCACACGCTGCCGCAACCAAAGGCCACACGCGACTGCAACAAACGCCACACACTGCTGGAGAAGGAGAGAAGAAGATAGCAGTTGCAGTTTTTGTAGAAAGATCTGAAAACTGATCAATGCTTTGATACGTGGCTCGACCTCTTGGACACAGCTTTTACGTGGCTCCATCTCTTGGACTTACATCTACTGTTGAAAGGCTATTCAATTGTGTCCATTATTTCATTCACCCAATATTAAATAGAAGATACAAGATTACAATAAAATAGAAACGGATTCTCCAAATATCTCTTAAATGTCTTGAAGATAATCTTCACATTTAGTACCTAAAATATGAATTTGGGTCCATGTATAATCTGTGTATCATATTTGAGTAGCTAGTTGTACACGGTTACAACTAGCTGTACACGATTTTCATTTCAACATATGGTTTCAGAGGAGCTCACATTGGTGCTTCCTAACCATGGCAATTGCCCAACAAGATGTAGAGAGAGAGAGAGGAGAGAGAAAGAGGGGGTCTGGTTACACCTATAATGGTATGAATATTGGGAACAATCAAACCAGATCAAATGCACCATCATATGCGCCACCTTTTTGTTGGCATAACAAAACGTGGTTGTGAAGTTAAAAAAAAATAAAAAATAAAAAATAAAATAAAATAAAATAAAATGAGGGCCAACAAGTCCATGCAATAGAAAAATGGATTATCTCCAAAAAGACTATTTATCTTATGTACATTGAAGTCGATATCATACTTGTCTCTTACAGTTCAAAATGGGTTATTGTAAGAGTGCCAAAGAAATATGCAAAAAATACCATAAAAATTTTTCGGACTTCATGATTTATTCCAAGCCATTCAATTTGACATCTAATGAAGGAAAATGATTGTGACCTCCAAGTACAAAAAATAAATGACATCTTTATAAATAATCTTTTAAAAAAACAAAAAAAAATACAAAAAAATGTGAAATTGAAAATTCGGAAAGAGAGAGGTTTGGAGTGAAAAATAAGAGCCGGGTTGGAGGTTTAGTGACAAAGAAGGGGGAATACCCTTGGACATTTATATTCCAAGGGTTTGCCTCTACCGGACCCCACCCTTCTCAGTCTTTCTTCTGACTTGTTACAAGGGTCTCTCTAGCATAGAGAAAGGGAGAAAGAGAGGGTTCTCTCCCAGTGAGCGAAAGAGAGTGAGCAAAGAGCGAGAGATCTACCGGGCTGGTTGTAGATACTCAGGTTGGGATGTAACAAACAGGACTTATGTATGAGAAAAATGAAGTGGGGCGAAGACGAGGACAATGAAGTTCGCATGACGAGGCCAGGTAAAACATGGAGTCTTTTCTCCACTGTCTTTTGTCCGGCAAAGAAAGACAGTAGAGAAATGTTGTTTGGAAAGTTTTGATTCCGTGGGTTTTGAGGAAGCAAATTTTACCAATTTGAGCTTCAAACGCGGTAGAGTGGACCAACATTTGTCTTTTGAAGAACACTCGCTCAATCAAACAAGCGCGTAGTGTTACTATTGCCAAAACTAGAGGTGAAAATGAGCCGGGGGCCCCAGATCAGTGTAAAAAACAAGGGCTTTGGCGACAAACGTGGCCCGTGAACCTGAGCCAGGATAGACCCAGCTCTTATATTTCCATTTTTTATGCATTGATTTCTTTTCATTTTACCTAGACCGGCCCTCAGCGGAATAGGGCCACGCTAAGGCCACAGCTGGCCCGCCCAGCTCCCCGCTGCTGGGACTAGCGAAAACCTCTTGGAACTAGGACCATAAGTAATCCTAAGAAAATTACCCAGGTCCCCTGGTACACATGGAAACCACCTGGTGCGATGCTATGGTAGCAATAAAAAAATAAAAACCAAAATCTCACTATTCCTTCAAAATTGATTAACAAAGAGAACAACTTACACAGGGTGAGAGCGATTCGCTGCCTATTAACTCAACTCAAAGACCAATTCCATGGAATCATTCTCTATAAGTAAAATGAATCCCATGAAACTGTACTCTAGAAGTAAAATGATTATTTTCAATAACTTTATCTCGAGATATTTGGGGCGTCAATATTCTCTGTTCTTTCATTCATTCATTTCCTCTTATTTTGCAGGCCCATATGTAATTATTTCCGCAGAGCCCAATTTACGCAGCTTCTTTGTGAGAGCGACAGGGTCCATTTCGCCCACAACTGTAATTTTCTGCTCCTTTAAGTCCACAACAATGGAATCAATCCCTGCAGGTAAAAAAAAAAACAAATCAATATAACTATTTTATGGTGAAAATTTAAATATGAAATTAAAAAATAATTAATAGTACGTTTGGTCACTTGTTGAAGTGTACCGAAGATCGGCCTCCATTAGGGAACACGTCCCCTAAGAAGCCATGTGTCCAGCACAGGGCTATAAAAAAAAAAATTACAAAATTTTTAAAATTTTTCAGTTTTTGACTTTTTAATACCCAGAATTGTCACACATCTCGGGGATACTCAGCCTTGCGAATAACTCAGCCAGTCCCAATCAAATATTAAATATAACAAGTGTTGCATAGAGTGATATATTATCATCATTTTATTTTAGGAAAATGAGAAAATGAAAACCAAAATTGCGATTAAAAATTACCATATAATTCGGCTACAGTCCCCATAGCTTTTTGCTTTGTTGCCTCATCAGTCATGGCGAACACTCTCACTATCAATTTCTTCTGTTCATAACAACACAATAAAAATAAAGTTTTCATTCTCTAAACCACATAGTGCGGCACAAAAAAACTAAATAATGTCGGCCAAAGTCCTGTAACTCGCTCCAGCTCGGGACTCGGGCCCTGCCCAAGCCAAGGCAGTCGGACGAATGGCCACAGTCCTGTAACTCGGCTCCAGGTCAGGACTCAGGCCGCGCCCAAGCCAAGGAAGTCGGCCGAGTCCAACCTACGGAGTCCAAATCCGAGTAGTATATAGGGTAAAAAATAAATAAATAAATATATATAATAATAAAGGAAAAACCTAAACAAGCTGAAATGTTTTGTCCCTGCCGGGGACTTGCTATATCTATGGTGGTTTATTGAATGGACCTGCAACGGATGCAGCGGATGAAGCGTCGTCTGTTGCGGTCCCATATAATTTTTTAACCGCTACAAATGTAGTATGTCCGCGACAGAACCATCACAGACATGCTAGGTGAATCGAAAAACGCATGCCACCCGATTTTTTTGAACGAGCCAGAAGAAAAAAAATTAGATAAATAGTAAATTAAACTAAACTAATACTAATATTAGAAGTCTAAATAAGATGGAAAAACATATGTAAAATATGGATTAAAAAAAATTGATTTCAAGCTGGAGATATCTTAGAAATATCCAAAAAAGAAAAATATAAATTAGAGGCTTTTTCAACATCAAAACACCTTTCTTCCATGGATTCTTGATGTGCATATTTACTTCTACATTTTAAGGTTGCAACTTTATATAAACTTTTTGTTAGTATTCACTACAAATGGGACCCAAATTAAAAAAATAAAAAACAGTAAAACAAAGTCAATATTTTTTTTATAATATGCTGCTCCTCTGGCAAAATTTACAGCAATTCATGCTATGTTTACATCAAACAGGTCATGAAACTCAGATTCATAACAGTAAGGAATTTAAATTTGAACGATGCAGCCATCAAGAAAATGGCTAAGGAAAATCTTTCTGGGGAATTCAAAATAGAGAAAAATACCTGTTTCATCATTACTAAAATGCAGACCTGATTTCATGGAAAATTTTGCAATTAAAAAGAAAAACTGCCCAAGAGAAATATGCAATTTCCTTTTTCTTGGACCATAAATTGCCCCAGAGAAGAATCTTAGAATTGAAAATGAAAGGATTACTAAACCTTCACCTGATCCAATACAACTCAAATCAAGACGAAAAAAAAAAGGGATCAGGGAAACTGCTGAAATCGATAAAAAAAAAAAATTAAAAGTAAATTAAATAATCAAAGGAAACCTCACCTGAGCCATGACCAAGATTCGCAACAAACAAATCGGCAATTTATATATAACGAAGTTGATAAGGCCAATAATGCTTTCAGATTTGTAGCTCAGCAAACTTGTTGAGCAAGAATTGTAGAGTAGTAAAGTATTTATAGAGGGGCTTTGGTTATGAAAACTACACATTTTTGGTAGACACACCCTGTACAACGTTGGTGTCATTTGTAAAGTTGGGTGTTATTATTAAAATTCAAGATGTAGAAGCTAGAGCTGCTTTTTGTGATGCCTTTGAAAAGGAAAAAGTTTATATTGTGCCAAGGCTCTAACTAAACAATAAATTAGAGCCCACATCAAAAATTTCGGAATAAGCTTTTTAAAGTTCAAATATTTTAAAATTGATCATCTCTTCATCAAGAAGCATGGATATGAGAAAAAAATGAATTTCAAGTTTTATAAATAATGCATCTTATAATACAGTTATAGACCGTCAATTTTCAATATTTTCAAGTTTTTATAGATTTGCTCAACCTATACTATTTTGAAAGCTTTAAATTTTTATAATTAAAAATAATAATATATTTTAAGGCTGTCACAAAGATTTCCGATCTTTGAAACCACATTTGTTGATACTATTTGAAAGTACGGTGTACTTTGATTGTTTAGAACCTCAACTCCATTGAAACCGCATCCCTTTGAAAAAAGAAGCTTTCTTGCTGCCTAAGCTTTCTTCCTGCGTTACTACCCTCATATATTTTTCAAAAATATGTATATTCATCTCCTTATAATTGTAATTCTAATTCAATTAAAATTCAAGATGCAAAACCTAGAGCCTGCCCTTTGTGATATCTTTGAAAAGGAAGCTTTCTTGCTGCCTAAGCTTCCTTCCCGAGCGCTACCGCCCTCAAATATTTTTCAAAGGAAAAAAATTATATATAGCCAAGGCTCTAAACAATCAAATTAGAGCGCACCTCTAAAATTTTATTAGAAGAAGTTGTTTTGATGCCCAGATATCCTCAAATTGATCATCTTGACATCAAGATTCATGAACAAGAGAAAAAAATGGATTTCGAGTTTTGGAACTAATGCATCTTGAAATGCATTTTGGACCGTCAATTTTTAAGTTTTCATAGATCTACTCGATCTACACTATTTTTAAAGCTTTGAATTTAATAATTAGAGATAAAAATATATTTTGCAGCTATCACAATGATTTTAAGTATTGAACCTGCATTTCTCGATACTATTTAAAGGTGCGCTCTACTTTGATTGTTTAGAGCCTCCGCTCTATACAAACCACACCGGTTTTCAAAAGAACAATTGTTTCATACGGACTGGACCACATTTCTACAATATGCAGTCTAGAGGTATAACGCATCCATCTTAAAAAATGGATGCAAATAGGTGGTCCATCTAAAAATAACTATAATTAATAGTCCAATAATTGTTATTTCTAGTTAAATTTTTTTTTTTTTCATATTCATGATCTCCATGTTAACGATTTTGCAGTCTCTAAAAATTAGGATGAAATTATATTTAAAACATATATTTATTGTCAAGCCTATATATCTAGGGCTAACCGTGTCTTTTTAAAAAACATTTATATTCTTCTCTTTATTATTATTATTATTATTATTACTATTACTATAATTATTATTATTATCATTATCATTATCATTATCATTATCATTATCATTATCATTATTATTATCATCATTATTATTATCATCATCATCATCATTATTATTATTATTAATCTAATAGGTCTGACCTTGCCTGGATCAAGATTTTCAAGTTATTATGTATTATATTCAATTTAGACCAATTTTTTAGCTTAAAATTTTGTAAGAGTAGAAATAAATTTTCAACCTATAATAAATATTTTCGACACTAGAACCATATTTTTACCTTATTTTCACGCCTTACATAAAAAACACCTTTTGAAATAAGTAAAACTTTGCCCTTGTTTTTATCATCATCACACCCAGGAAACGAAGCGATAAGGCAAAGTTGATATTTTGGGTCAGTATAGGGAGTGGTTTGAAGTTGCGACTTTAAACAATCGAATGAAGGCACACCTTTAAATTTTATTATAAATGTAATTTTGGTATCAAAAGTTTTAGGGTGGCCCGATTATTTTCATCTCTAATCATAGAATTTTAAATTTTAAAAACAGTTCAAATCAAATAGATCTATGAACACATGAAAATATTAAAAACTAAACGATCTAAATAATTTGTTACAAAATAAATTAATTTTGAAACTCAAAATCTTGTTATTCGATTCTAGAATCGAATGATGCTTTTAGTGGTGACTATATAGAACAGTTAGAAAAGAAGCAGTGACAAGAACATGAAGTATCTTATTCAATAAGAAACAGTAAACATAAGCATGTGACGCGCCTGACACAACTCGTAAGGAATGACATACCCCCACACGTTTTATTATAGTGAGCGCGTAGAGAAAGTTGACTCAGACAATTTTCATTTGTACTTTTGAATCATGATGTAGTCCTGCTTGACACTACAAATAATAAAACCAAGAACTTTGAGCATGGTAAACCTCACTTTATGCTACATTTCCCTAGCTATCTTTGACCGAGATTCAACGACTTTGAACGACTATAGTCATTAGGGGTGGCAATGGGCCGGACTTGAATAGCTTTAGAGTTCAAAATTTGGATCCGTACCTAGACTTGTTGGGTCCTGAGTCTGGTTAGATCCATTGCCACATTTTGATTATGACTTTTTTTTTTTTTTTCATTTTTTTTTGCCATCATATATCCTATGACTATGAGCTTTCTTTTTTTTTTTTACCAATAATATTGTAATATTATTAATATTGTGACAATATGAATACCTAACTTGTACCTAAAGACACATGATTGCCAACATATACCCTATGACTACAAGTATGAGTCGAGCATATCTATCGGGTTTTGAGTCTAGTCGGGCCCATTGCCACCCCTAATAGTCACCAATTTTTTCGATAAATTTACTTATGTTGAAAGGAAATGTATATGAGAAGACTACTTACTTTTTATATAAGAAAATCATATTCATTATTGACCATTGCATGTGAATTCAGTTGGCTGGTCTTGTGTAATTGATCGGGTACAAAATCCAAAATACAATTCTTAAAAGTTGTAATACATTTCAATCAGTCGGATTTCAAAATGCATAGGGTCTTTTATGCTCTATGTTATAGCATTTGCGTCACCATTTTGCAATGGTGGCCAGCTTCTTTCTATGGACAACCCGTTAATGGATTTCTTTTTTTAATAAGGTTACGAGAATGTCATTAGATACTCATATAAGCAAAACAAGAAAGAAAGTAAAATCAAAGAGAGACAATGTTTTTATTAATTATCAAGGTGCTCCAATTTGGTGAGCTTGTAAGCTCCTCATATAAACCTGCACAAAGGGAGACCCCATCTATCGCGCATATCCTAGATCTCAAACCTATAACAACTTCCAAGGGATTCATTCTTATACCATTTTGTAGCATTTAGCAGATCACATATAACCATTGACCCTAATTGTTCAGCTTCTATTATTGCAACCTTTGTAAGATCCCAAAAATATTCATATTATTAGTTGTACTTAAACCACAAGGACCCCAGAAAGAAACTAGAATTTTCCCACATAGTCTCTAATCACAATACCAATAGTAAGGCCAGAATTACCATATAACTACTATCAAAATTGAGCTTAATAATATTAGCCAATGGATAGCTCATGCACAACCAAATCTCCATTTTAGAACTCCCTATTTACGCTCCAATCTGCATCGATCTCTAGGATGAGATCAACTCAAATATTTGCAAAAACATTTAATGAAAAATAGACAAAGTGGGGTCGCTTGAATTATGGGCACAGAAACGGCATGGATCTATTCAGATCCGATTCTTTCCCATGTCCACTAGTAGTGTCAGCTTCCAAATCTATGTAAATTGCTTTAAAAACATTTTGAAATGTTACGAACTAAGAAATAACACAAAATAAACTAAATTAAATTGGGAAAGTGACACTTACCTTCTAAGGACCCAGAACTCGGACTTTCATGTTTGGATCAAGCCGATCTTCTGATTTGTGCTACCATCTCCTTTTTTGGATGTCTTACGCTTGCTGAAATTGGTAGACCAATATGTCTTTCACTAAATTTAGGGTTCCTAAGGCAGGGGGAAAAGATCGGGATTTTGGTTTACCTAGGCTTCTTGGGCTTGGAAGAGGATTTCCTTGGTTTTCTAAAGTTTTGGAGTTCTTCTAAGGAAAAATCCGATTTTTGGGATTTGTGGTTTTTTTTGGGATTTTTCGGTAGTTTTCCTAATTCTCTAGGAATTTCCTAAGGCTTTTTCCTATTTTTGAGTATTTTTTTCTAATTTTTGGATTTTTTCCTATTTTCTAATGTTCTTCAGATTTTCTAATATGTTTTTGGTCTATTTTGATGAGTGTATTTATAGCTTTGAGCTAGGGTTAGGGTTGAACTTGTTCAACCTAATCTCCTAACTCAATTAGGGTAAGAATTAGGGGTCTTTTTCGTAATTTTTCTGAAATTTTTTGAAGCTAAAATGAAAAAACTTAACAAATCGGGCCGCACTTCAGCCCAATCGACAGCATGACTAATGTGATGCACGAAGCCTCCTACGGCTCGCATGACCCGTAACGCCTCGCGGGGGTCGCATCAGATTCATTTATAGGGATATTTTGGTCATTTTAGGCTTGATATTTTCGAGGCCTATATTTTTTGTTCCTTAGGTCTGATTCCAGTGATTCTTTGATAGTTGGAAAGCTCTCAAGGTCTACTACGGTTTAGGATAGTATTTGGGTAGGTTTGAGACAATTCTACTAGGTCTAGGTTGTCTATGATCTATCAAGGTTTCTATGGTCTTTTGGACTCAAAATCAAGGTTTTTAGGAATTCCCTTAGCCAGATTTCAAAGAGGTGTTTACAGTTGCCCCTCTTTGGCATTCATCTAGGGCACTAAGTGAATGGCGAAGAAGTAGACACCTGAAACAAGATGAGAAGGAAAATTTTTCTCATGGATCATTCTTTTGAATAACCAAACCCTTTAGGTCGGCTGTATGCCGGTGGATGCTTTTGATCTCTAAGACATCCAACTGGCATTTCTATCTTTTAGTCAGTGGGGTTGAGGGGTATCCGACAATTGGGGTCCAAGTGACAGTCAACAAGAACCATGCTATTTTGAGTCGATGGCACTCTTTGTTTCAATCACCCGAGTGCCACCTGGGACACTAGTGTAGTCATCATTGATGTTAGACCTTTTTCTTGGGGTTTGAATAACTAATCGAATGAAATTTTGGTTTAGAATAATTGATGGAATGATGAATTCCTGGTTACTTGAACATCTTATTCATCTTTGATTTTAATTATTAGGATCACATGTTCATTTTTGGGAACGTATGGGTTGGTTTTTCTTTCTTAAGGGTTTGCAAGCACGGCAATTCGAGATTTGGTGGAGGTAGAAACATCATATCCATGCCTCCTTGAAACTCTTTCATTTTTTAAAATATTTTAGAATGTTTTGAAGACTGTTAGGATTTTGAAACAGATATAGAGTTTCGGGCTACTTTTTAACCAAATAAATTAAGGTTTTTGAAAACTTCACAAACATGTAGGGGAAATTTTGAAGATAGGTTAGAATTTTGAAAAACTTGATGTTGGTGCTTGTGCAACCAAGGAGCCCTCTAAGTAGTTTTATGTCATGCAGTGATGGACGTTCATTTACTTACCCTAACTCCTTTGCGTTGCATGGGTTTGACATTGAATTAATATCTTGTACTCAGTCTATTTATCGTCATATGGGTTAGATATCTTTCTATCTCGGCTCTTTTACGTCGCACGAGTTTGATGCTTTGATTGACATTTTCCCAATTGTTTCACATCGTATGAGTTGGACGTCCTTCGACGGAATTCCCCATTGTTTTATGTCACATGGGAGAGACATCTTCAACTAGATTTGGTGAGCCATTTCAGCTCGCCTCACCTCGGAGTTCTGTGACTTCGAAAATGACCAACGAAAAGATATATGAGAACCTTTGATGTGTTGGTCACAATGGAGGACTTGCTCTGACTACTGTGGGCTTCTTTAGAAAGAGATTGCACTCTCTTTTGAGTGTCTGATCTATTATTCTCATTTTTCCCCCAGTCTTGGGATAATTTTTCCCGTAACCTATTTTTCTGGGACCCTTCTTCTTCTTATTTTTGATCTTTTCTTTTTTCAGTGGGTATTGAATCCACCACCCTACATTTTTCTTTATTTTTTAAGTTTTTTCTGATTTTTCCCTTTATTTTTTAAGTTTTTCTGCTTTTTCCCTTTATCCCCCCTCCCCTCTTATTTTTTTTGTTTTTGTCCGTACATGTACAGACACACTCAACACACAGCGACACACTCAACATGCAGCGTGTAAGGCGTGTCTTTTGGGGCTTTTTAAGCATGTGGTAGGTGGGCTTCCCCCCATTTCAAAATTTTCTCTTCTTCTCTCATCCCTTTGAAAATTTTGAAAAAGTGACCCTATTTCTCCTTGACCTTAGAGATCATTTTTAGGTACACCTTTCGCCTTTTTCCCATAGATCGGATTCTTTGAGCCTTCTTTTCTTTAAATCTGCTCTTTGCAATGGCGGATCTAGAGGAATGGCAGGTTGGAGACCCACATGTCTCGCACTCGAATGGAGTGCCCCAGGTACGCGTCTTCTTACTTTCTAATGCTTTTCTAATCATTTTTGTTCCCTTTTTTTTTTTTAAATGTATTTCCCTGGGTTGTTAGTCATCATGTGTAGGAAAACTTAGATCTTGGGCATTCATTGTATGAAACTTGTTCATTCTGAATATAAACTCTTATGAAAACTTGCATATCAAGTATTTGATAGCATGTTTCAATGAACCTTTTTGCCTCTTTTAGCCATGCACTGACCATAAAAGTTGTTCATTTTAACATTTTGAGTATGTATGTCTGATCTTGATGTATGAAACTATCCATTTGCACTTCCTTGATTAGGGTGTCGTTTTCGTCACGACTTATAGGGTCATGCAAGTAGGCATTTTCATAATTTGCTTTTTCTGTCGTAATTGACTGATTTTTTCCTTCCAAGACTACATTATGATTATTTCTCACGCTGAATTCATGTTCTTTAATGTTTGGAGAATTTTGAGCGTGTTTGTTATTTTTTTCATCTTGTGAAATAGGCTTCCTGCTATGATTTTGTATGTGAAAATCCTTGTAGGGGAGACTCCATCACATGATGCTATGACCCATAAATAATATAAAAAATAACCAAATTGCCCCTACTTCAAGGCTAGGGCAAATGTCTCCCTAAGATGATCTTGGGAGTGCACTTTCTTTATTTTTTTTCTTTCTTTTCTCTTTTCAGAAATGACTTATCATCTACCCTAAGACATCTAGTCTTGGTAAATCATAGAACTTATTTTTTATTTTGAACTAGGCTAGAGACCTTCACCAATATAGTCCTAATTTTTCATTTTTCTTCCTATGATTTTTTCTTTTGTTTCAGACCTATATGGTTGGGACCTCGTGTCACCTTTATACCATCAGGAGATAAGCTGAGCTTTTGTCTCCAATCCAGGTTCAAATCCTAGCCAGGATATGTTTATGGAAGACTTATTGAATCAGGTCATTTATGATTGACCATTATTTATTAACCAAGTTTTGTCTTCGATAGAGATCAGAGACAAACTCTATTCTTCTCTCGACTGGGGAGATGGTTCCCACCATAGAGGACTTGATGAGGATCTTGGTAGTAAGAAGCGATGGAGAGGCCTTTCTGAGTATTCCTTCAGTAGAGGGAGTCAGTCACCACGAAGCCATTAGAGACCTCTTAGGAGTTATGCCCCCTATTGAGAATACATTGAAAAGGAGGGATAAGCTTCATCTTAGCTGGCTTGAGGATGTTTTCATGGGAGGTGCAGCAATAAGAGCAGAGTCTCTTAGAGAGAGCCAAGTAGGTAGACCACAGAGGCTACCGCCTTCCCGTATTGGGTGATGATGATGACGAAGAGGAGAATGAGGATGAGGAGGCTCGAGCTGCAAGGGCTAGGAGACAGGTCGCTATTTGGACTAGGAGACAGCATGAGCATGAACTTTTGGTAGTTGAGCCTGCTCTTTCCACTACCCTAGTAGATATGGAGGTGGTGCATAGTCTCATCTCTGTTGGTAAGAGCTGGGGGCTGAGAACCTTCTTGATGTTCTTATTTGGTGACTTTCTCTTCGCTAACAGGACAAGAAATGCACCAAATATAACATCGCCTGACCTATGAGGGACTTGGAGTATTTGGAGAGAGACACATGGGCTCCTCTCCTCTTGTATGTCTCTTCAGGTTTATATGCAAGATTTATGTGGAGGAGATTACTTACGTAGGACGATGCTCGATCGTTATTCAGGTACGTGAAAGCTCTATTTCTATTCAGTTCCTTCCTTAGCATTTTCCTTTAATCTTTTTAGATTGGGGTTCTCATCTTTCTTTATTTCTTATTTGGAATTAGATTTAGGCTTGGAAGCATGTCGTTGTCCCTCGCCTTATTCTGGTGAGTTCATCGAGTGGTTCCCCCACATTCACAGGAGGTCTTTGGATCTATGGGAGACCAATTCTAACCACCCCCACCCTTTCTTCTCCCTATTCTTTGACACGCTATCTGAGCGGAGGTTAGTCAAATTCCTTTTGATTTTCTTTCCTTCTTCCTCGTTTGAGAATTTTTGGATCACTTTGACTATGGGTTTCTATTCTTTTTTTATTACCTAGATTGTTCCTATAGAGGATAGTGCTATATCTATGAGGAGTCATCACCTATTTTCCTCACACGCTCGCACTTGATTTGCATGGATGTGGTAAAGGCTTACCACCCCAAGCATGTATGGTGGCAGTTTGGACCTCTTATTGGTCCCTATGTTTATACTCCCATATGGGTGCCTCATGTGGTCAGCATAGGCTTCGAGGAGGTGTATTTGTAAGATATAGTTTCTTGGACAGCAAAGTGGGGGCAGAGGGATGTCCCCAGCTATGACCTGAGTGGAGGATGTTATGATGCCCCTGGCGATGTATGGTGAGAGATATCAAGCTTCTACAAGGGAGATCATGTTTATTTCTACCCATGCTCTGGAGATCATGGAGAGGCTATGTCACAACCCCGCCCCTTACCTCCTACCGCACATGCCGAAGGGTGATAGGGTGAGGGTCCGTGACCACGTATAGCGAATACCACTCAGACGGGAGTGCGCTCAACGCTTTGAAAAGATGGAAATCAAATCCAACCATGAAATAAAAACCAAACTAACAAGCACACAACCCAAAAAATACTAGACAATCCAAGTCCCAAAATTTCCATAAGATATATCCAAAATATTAAAAGAGATTCCAAGGCACCAAAGGCCCAGCAACAATTACATAGCTTTAATATCAAAACAACTATATGGCCCAACTGCCATCTAAAACATACAATCAAAACGAAGCTTCCTCAAGAAGTACGGTGCTCCAATTGCTAGTCGTGATCATCAAATCGCCTGTCCTCAACCCACGAGCTATCACTCTACACATGAAATTTAAAGGGGTGAGTGGTAAAGCTTAGTAGGTAGATCACGGTGTCATGCTTTCTTGCCTATAAATATCATCTCACAACAATGCTCAAGGTGCTATGTCATTCTTATAAAACATGAGTCGTATGTCATAATCATATCTATCCTTATGTCGTGCATGATTCATCGTGAAGCAATAACAATTCAGATCAATCATATATGATATGAAGCAGAGGTCAATCAAATCATTTAACCATACAAATCTTAGCAAATCAACATATGAAGGTAAGCATCAACAATTACCAACTGACTCACTTCTTAATTCACCTACTCCCGAAGTAGAAGCCTTATCCATCAGGCCAAGCAAATCCCATTGCTTAGAACTTCTACCATCACTTAGAAGGGAAGACAATGATAATGGGTGACTCATTCAGTAATTCCTTCACACGCACACACACAGTCCCCAACGCACTTTGGGGCTTTTGATGGGCAATGGTCTTACAAGACAGTACCCCTTACGCCACCTTGGCTATGAGTGTTACACCTTCTGGGTGTCAATCTCTATGAATGGGGGAGCGACTACCCAAACATCTACATCTTAACTCCCTTCCTATCATGGGAGTTAGGGAAAGATTGCAGCTACCGGTACCATCATTCACACAGTCGGTGCCATGCCCATACAGGCAACTGTATACAACACTAAATTCATTCATATGTTCTCTTCTAGTGGATTCGCTTTCAACATTTCTTGCAACTTTACACAATATGCATACAGTTAGAATTATAAAATGGTAGAAATTAATAGAAATAAAGTCCAATTAATGTCTCTTCTAGCCATTATACATCAGTTTACTCACCCTAGTCCTCACTCTTAGTATCAACTTCATCTTTACTAAACGCATGCACCTTAGGCTTAATGTTCAACCATTTTTTCATGACAATGGATGGCCATAAAGGCTTCTAAGTACAAGAAGACAATAACTTTTAGTTCCTTAATTATATCTATAATGAAGACATACCATCTCAAAACACTAACATATGTTGATTGTACCTCAAAACTCTTTCCTCTCCTTGCTCTCATGGTATTGATCAAGATGAAGATCAAGCACATAGAGTCCAGAGCCACATGAAAACAAACAAAGATGTTTGTTGAACCTTTGGAAAGGAATAACAGGCTTCCCAAACAAGATTTACAATTCTTCTAAGGAATCATTCGGGTAGCTTAAAATCTCATAGTATATTCATTTTTCATTTCAGTTGGAGAGAGAGAGAGAGTTGACAAAGGAGCATCAAAATAAACTTTTCATTAAAATATTTTTATGATCCAAAAAATACAAATAGATGTCTTCTTCAACAAAACACACTATATGGTTCGCAAAACATGCCCTCATGGGATACAACTACAAAGACAAATGGCCCCTCTAAAAGATACCACATAAGTCATAGTTGAAGATCCAACATGGTAAAAGAGCGTTTCAAGATTTCCTTCTTTTTTTTTCTTTTCTGTAATTTTTTTGGCTACTTGGATGTTTTCTAAATGAACCTTCTTTTCCAACCTCAAGTTTTCTCAAAGGACAATTTCAAAAATCATGACCACTTTGACCACATGAGGATGCTTTACACTACCTAGGCTTCTTAGTGTTTTCATTTGCAGAGTTGAACCTCTTTACTCTAGGTCGTCCTTTTGTAACCGAAGATATAGGATTCTTTACACCCATGGTTTGAGAACTAGGATCGGAGCTATATTCCTCACTTGTAAATAACGAATTATGTGTTTCACCCGGACTGGTCATTTAAAGCTCAACCTCGTTAATATGAGACCAGTGGTTTAAAAAACGGATCGGTGCCCCAGATCGGGCACCCAAAAAATTGGGATCGAGAATCGACCGAAGCAGTAGGATTAAACCTTAAAAAAAATCCAAAAAATTTATTAAAATTCAGTATAAATGTTGTTTTTTAGAAATCCAATAAGAAATGGGGGTACTACATTATTAACTTTCATTTTTTTCATCAATTTACGAATATTGAGATGTTCTTTTCCTATATGAACTTGTGTTAACTATTAAATTTACATCACAAAAAAGAAAAATTATATATATGTTCTTTTCCTATATGAACTTATGTTAACCATTAAATTTACATCACACAAAAGAAAAATCGTATAATTATCATCGATAAAGTATATAATCATACACGGACTACAATAAAGAATGAATTAAATTCATGAAAAAATGGCCACTAAAGTCTCGAATTGGCGGAAACCCTAATCCACTAAAAAAAAACCCAAAATCTTACAACTTAACTAACTATAATCCAAAATTATTACAATCTAACTAACTGTAATATTATATACTGAAATTGAAATTGTTGGTTTACATTTTATAATTATTTTAATATACAAATAGTAACAAATTCAAAATATCTTATAATATCATCTAATTTAAAATGTATTATTAACAACTTTAAGAAAAATAGTATATTACATGATTTATAATGCAAATAAATTAATAAATAAAATGAAAATTTTGGTTATCAATGTAGAAATTATTAGAATGAGTACCAATTTTCGAAATAATACTTTAATTTTTCAAAAATTTTAATTTTTAGGTTTTTTAGAATAAATTTACTAAAAGAAATTGTTAGCAGAGAGAGAGAGATTTCAAATGGCCTCATTGTATGAACCCTATCTTTAAATTATTTTTCTTAAATTTATATTAAAGATCACCATGTTATAAAAATTAAAAATATAATTAGACCATTTATTTCTAGGTTATAT
>NW_006498233.1:1068507-1090568 GCF_000471905.2 Amborella trichopoda
TATATATATATATATATATATATATATATATATGTTAGGGTGAGAATCCATTAATTTATGAAATAATATAAACTCAATAGCTCAGATTCAATTTGGATCGATTTGACAGTCTGTATATAAGTAATATAATTTTAATATTTTTTATATAAATCTAAATAATATGAAATTTAGAGTATAATTTTTTCTCATCAAGGTGTACCTAATAAAAATATTAAAAAAATACTCATATAAATTTTTAGAGGTATTTTGATCAATCCAATTTATGCGAATTATTTTTTTGATATTTTTATTAAATTCTACTTTTCTTGAGGAATAGACACTCCGAATATCAAATAAATTGGATTTATAAAAAAAGATTAAAATTCAATTACAAAATACAATTGTAATCATTAGATCGGTCTAATTTCAATTTGATCCGTTGGCTTACACTATTCCATAAGCTCAATGGCTAACAAAAACTTTTATTTATATATATATATATATATATATATATAGACGAAAGGATGCCCTACACAGCTTGCGTAGGAGAAGCTCATGCGCCTAACGGCTGAGATGGGTGGAAGCAAATGAGCGGTGAGTATTCAAATAGACGCATTTCTCTCTCTCTCTATGAAGCCCTCTCTCTCCTCGCAGCCCAACCCTATGAAACCCATTTCTCAGGGAGCATCCTGTCTCTCTCCACAAAACCCATTCTCACAGTGCATCCTATCTCTCTCCCTACGAAACCCGTTCTCACATAGCATCCCATCTCTCTCATTCCTCGTAGCACTCCTCACAGCCCAAACCTACGAAACCCATTTCGCACATAGCATCAAATAGTGGTTTTTTTAGGGTTCTTTATTGTTTTAGTTTCTTTGTCAGATGTTCTATTTGTTGTGCTCTCTTCTGATTTTTGAGTTTTTGTTGAGATTTTGATTTCATTCAAGTATTTGATGCTTTTCACTCTAAATTCTCATTCAAATTATTCCTTAAGTCATGATATTTGTCTATGATCTTCCTTTTACCTGGCTATTCATTCGTTTTGGTGGGTTTGTCTTAGCTTTCGCGTTTTTTTGAGTATTTTTGTTTAGGCTTGAATTGGGTTCTGCTCTGCTTTATTGTTCATGGTGGATGCTTTACCGATAGAAATTTTGTTATTGGGTTCCTTTTTGTTATTGTTTAATGTCGTTGTAGTTGGTTGAGTCTTTTAGCTCCATTATTTTTTTCTTTTTTTTTTGTGGGTCTGTCTTAGCTTAAGTGTTTTTTTTCCAGTATTTTTGTTGTCTTGAATTAGGATTTGCTCTGCTTTATTGTCATGATGGGTGCTTTACTGATAGAAATTCTGTTTTTCCCATTTGTCCTTTCTTTCTTATTGGGTCTTTTTGGACTGGGTGTGATATTGTATTCTATTATCATAGTAAGTTGTCATTCTTGTTTTTAGTTGTCTAGAACATGTTCTCACTTGGATTCTTGTGATTCTTCCTCTGATATTTGATATGCATTATTCTTTCTTCATTGGTTTTGGAGACATTTTGATATGGGCATCTTTATCTTATAATCGTTCGAAAAAGTCAGTTATTCACCTTTGAGTGAAGTGTATGCATATGCGAGAAATATCCCTATGCACCATAGAGCTGTGGTCGCATCAGGTCATGGTGACCTTGATTCTTTTCTAAGGGAGGACCTGTAATCCACAGACTGAGATTGCGACCCCTTGATTTATCAACCTGACTTTGATAACCCGCTAATGAGCCTCTGCTTGGACTGTGGGTCATAGAAAACACTGCGTCGGTTCGATAAAGCTAGTGTGGTCTATATAGTTCACAGTTGAAGGTGAAATACCCCATTATTACAGATTGAATGCCTAAAACCATGTGGATCCTTTTCTCATCATATTAATTTAATTGTGTTCATTTTATTATTGAAATGATTTTAGTTTTATTATTTGAATTGTTATGAATCTCTCAATATTTTAATTATGATTTTGGACTTATAAAAATACATTTATTGATTTTACAAAGTCGTACAAATTCAAATATATGTTAATTTGTTTTATTTAATTTTAAAACTTTATAAAATTCTATGGGGGGCCCAAAGTGCACATGGGCGCACTATGTGGCATGTGGGTGGGGGGGGGGCCACATGTGCCATAAAGGGGTGGCATGCCCCACCCCTTGGATTCTCTTGTTGCTTTGTGTTCAAGTTTGTTAAATATAGTAACTTTGTTTTGTGGCAGGTGGTCAAATCTTGGAAGGGCAATATTGACCTTATCTTATTTGATAGTATTTATTTGCTTGATAATTATTGACATATCCTTATGGAATATGTGACATGGATCATGCAATTTTATGGAGTGCATCATATTTATTTTATTTAAATATATTAATGAAAAAATGGTTTAAAGAAAGAGGGATAATAGTCCAAGCACCTTCTATAATGTTGATGGCCCATCTATGGAATGGATGGCTTTGATCTCTCACCCAACAAGTCACATTTATCAACGGTCTAGATTCAATCTCATGAAAAAGGCAAACTATGGAAAAACCCTAAGAAACCTTAAACTTAAATATTCACTATAAATAGGGGTGCTCTCTCCCCAATCTCTACACACAACCTCTCTCTCTTTCTCCCATAACCTCTCTCTCTCTCCCATAACCTCTCTCTCTCTTAAAGGGGCACGCCCCACTCTCTCTCCATATTTCTCTCTCTAATTTTCTCTCTCTAAAACCTTAAATAGTACTCTCTCTCCTCTCTAGATCTAAGTTAATTTTAAAGGTTGGAAAAATTAAAGGGGGCTTTAGTTAATTTTGGGGGTTAAGGTTTAGTAGAGATTTTAAGGGGCAGTTACCTGATTTGGCCGAAATCAGCTATCCCGGTTCATGATTGATGCTAAACCACAGATCCCGCATCATTGGATGTGGTGATTTGGTGTGGGGTATAAAAAGCCCGGTTGAGGTAATCCCCTACATCTTTTCTTTTATTTACTTGTTCTTTTATTTTATATTCTCAATCATAGTATTATGTTGTTTGAATGGCATCAAGTAGTCGAGAATTATTTTATTGATGTGTCATTTATTTTTGGAATTTCTATTGTTTGTAATAAGACCATCTGTGAGTGATCTTGTTGCCAAAATTATAAAGGGTGATTATTATTTAAAAAAATAAAAATTGTATTTCCCCAACAAAAGATCACATAAGTATTTCTTTCATTGGTATCAGAGCTAGTTTTACTTGATTGCCATTATGAGTCTTTTCTTATTTTTGCTTGAGAATAGAAATATATGGCTGCTCGGACCTTCATCTCTGATATCCTGAAAACCGAAAGGTTTGATGGGACCAACTTTGCTTCGTGGAAAAGAAAAATCAAATTTGTGCTCTGTGAAGAAAACTTACATGACGTACTATTTGAGGACCGACCTCGTCGTCCAACTGACGACTCATTTCAAATAATCAAAGATGTGTACGCCAATTGGAAGATGAGACACTTGAGATGCAAGAACATTCTTTTATGTGTCATGACTGACTCGTATGCTTCGGAGTACGAGTCAATCCATATTGCAAGTGAGATTTTTCATAAACTTGAAAGAGAGTATGTTGAACCCTCTCTCATAAAGCAAACTATGGCTATGAGAAGGTACAATGATTTAAAAATGGTAGAAAGTACCAAGTTTGCAGATCATATACACGTGTTTCATGCGCTAGTCAAAATTTTGGAAGATACAGGCATAAAACCCAATGAATCTATGCAAGTGATTCATTTAATGAATTCTCTTCCTAATTCATGGGAGACTTTCATATCTTCCATCTCTGTTAGAAGAAATGCACCAAAATTAGAGGAACTCATCACGACCATCAAATCTGAAGAAAAAATGAGGAATTCAAGGCAAACCCCAAGGGATGTTGTGCATATGGTAAAATCTCAACCATCTTTTAAATTTAAGAAAGGAAAGTGAATAAATACTTTTGAGAAGAAAGATATTTCAAAAGAAGAGATTTTGGAAATAAGGGAGCAAAGAGAGACTCGAACTTGTTTTATGTACAAAAAAGTGGGTCACATAGCCAATAGTTGTCGGTTCAACAAATCCGATGGAACTAACAAGGAATTGGCATGTGTGGCTTTCAAGTCCATGCTAGTTGACCCCAAGGGAGCTTCTTGAAGTCTTGACTCAAGGGCTACGGCTCATGTAACAAACGCCAAGGAAGGTTACCGTTCTTTCACTCCCATGGGGCCAAGACAGCAGCATATTTATATGGGAGGAAATCAGAAGACTGATGTACTTGGAGTTGGAGATTTTGAGCTGAAACTGAATAGTGTGAGCACCTTGATCCTAAAGCAAGCACTTTATGCTCTTGATATGAGGAAGTGCTTGGTTTCGGTTCCTAAGATGTCTATGGCTGGATTCCTAACCACTTTCATTGGGGACAAAGTAGTGGTCAAGAAGGGGAAAAATGTGATCATGACTGGATGACTTGTAGAGGGGCTATTTACTATTAAAATAAAAGAGAGCATTGCTTATATCTTGTCCCTATGGTGTATGAGGTTAAGACTCATTAATATCAAACAAATGGAAAGATCAAAAAGGACGATATTCTTCAAAATTATAAGGGAGATTTATCAAAAGCGTGCGAGTCTTGTGTGCAAGGAAAACTGATAAGGAAAAATACCACCAGGGCAAAAAGAGCTACTAGCGTATTGGAAATCATTCATAATGACATATGTGGACCTATAGATGTGACCACCAAAAGTGGAAAAATATATTTTATCTCTTTTATAGATGACTACTCGCGATATGGCCATGTATACCTTATTCATGTAAAATCAAAAGCCCTAAAAAATCAAAGAATATAAGGCCTAGGTAGATAATCAAACCAACCTGAAAATTGAAGTCCTTAGAACCGATAGAGGAGGGGTCAGATAATTGTGCACTGAAAATGAGACCATCCATCAGTACATCATGCCTCATACTCTTGAACAAAATGGTGTAGCTGAGAGAAGGAATATGACCTTAGTGAAAATGGTAAGGAGTATGATGGGGATGCAAATCTCTCATTGGAGTTTTGGGGAGAAACTGTATTAACGGCATGTTACATCCTTCACCGGACTCTCGCAAAAGCTGCCCCACTTACTCTTCGCGAAATTTTCACAAGTCGTATTCCCTCCATTGAACACTTGAAAGTTTGGGGTTGCTCAGCCCATGTCCTTATCCCACATCAAAATAGAACCAAATTGCAACCCAAAACTGTCAAATCCATTTTCATTGGTTACCCAGATCATGGTAAGGGGTATCGATTTTACAACCTTGAAACATGTGTGGTTATTGAAAGTCGCGATGCTCACTTCTTCGAGGAAGAGTTCCTTGAAGCAAGGGTGAGTAGAAAACAACCCGACTTTTATGAGGAGGCCCAAAACAAGGGTGTAGTTTGAGAACCTGAACCTGAAACTTCTAAACCAACCCAACCTAATCCTGAACTCCCTATAGAACGTAAACATTTACCTTGACCAAGACGAAGTAACCGATTCAACAAACCACCTCTTTACCTAGAACATTTTATCTACCTTGGAGAACATTTGATAAGGTTGGGGAAGATCCAGATTCAGAACCGAGAACTCACTGTGAAACCTTGACCTATCTTGAAAGGGAATACTGGGTAGAAGCCATGAAAGATGAGTATGCTTTCATTAACCAAAAATATGTATGGGAATTAGTACATCTACCTCAAAAACAAAAGGTCATTGGTTATAAGTGGATTTTCAAAAAAAAGTTGAACTCTGAAGGGAAAGTAAAAAAATATAAAGCAAGGTTGGTTGCAAAGGGTTTCACCCAGAAAGAAAGGATAGATTATGAGGAAACTTTTTCCACTGTTGCCAAATTTCCATCTATACGAATCCTTATAGCTATAGTAGCCCATTTTGACTTTGAGGTTCATCAAATGGATGTCAAAACAGTCTTTCTAAATGGGGATTTAGAAAAAGAAATTTTCATGACCCAACCTGAGGATTAGAGGAGAAAGGAAAAGAGAACCTAATATGCAAACTTAATAAATCCATTTATGTCCTGAAACAAGCATCGCGATAGTGGTATATAAAATTCTGTGAGACCCTTGCTCTTGCAGGGTTCTCCACAAATAATGAAGAGTATTGCATATATCAAAAGGTCAGTGGGAGTGATGTGGTCTTTATATCATTATATGTTGATGATATACTAATTGTTAGTAGCTCAATTGCCCTAGTAGTAGCGACGAAAACTTTTCTTGCACAATACTTCGATATGAAAGATTTTGGAGAAGCTTCATATGTGTTGGGCATCAAGATAATAAGAAACAGGAGAGAGAAGACTATCCAACTTTCTTAGGCAACCTACTGTAAGAGGATTTTGGAAAAGTTTGATATAAGTATGTGTAAGCTTGTGTCTACCCCAATTGACAAAAAGACGAGGCTTAGTAATAAGATGTATCCTACCGAAAACATGGATATAAGAGTCATGGAGAGAGTGTCATACAGGAGCGCAGTTGGATCCCTTATGTATGCCATGACGGAAACAAGGCCTAACTTGTCCTTCGTCATGAGTCTGGTGGGCTGTTTCCAAAGTAATCCAGGAGATGAGCATTGAAAAGCTGTAAAAAGAATTCTCAGATATTTAAAAGGGACCATGAACTATGCGCTCACATATAAGGGGGGAACTGAAATAGCAATAAAGGGATATTCAGATGCAAGCTATCTCGCGATCCAGATGATGCGAAGTCTACATCTGGGTATGTGTTTATGCTTGGAGGGGGTGCGGTTTCTTGGAAGTCAAATAAACAAGATATTGTGGCCTTGTCCACCATGAAATCTAAGTATATGACATGTTGTCTAGCATCCAAGGAGGCCGTGTGGATTAAGAAGTTTCTTAATCAACTTATTTTTCATCCTATACATTGTGAGGCAATGCGAATTTTTTGCGGCAACACTGCGGTTATTTCTGTCTCTAAGGAGCCTCGGTTTCACAAGAACTCCAAGCATATTAAGCCTTATTTTTATCACTTGAGAAATGATATGAGATTGAAACAAAATCGAGATCAGCTACATATCTATATATTTGATGATTGCAGACCCTATGATTAAAAGAGTTGTCCTTAATGTTTTTGTAAGACATGTGAGAGAGATGGGGATGAGAGAAAGTGAGGAAGAAAGAATGTAAGGCTTTCAAAGGCCAAGTGGGAGATGTTGGATTTACGTGACCTTTAAAGGCCTTATAAGTGTATATTGAAATATTTTATTATAGTGAAACATAAACTCAGTGGGAGTGTGGTCCCTAGAGGACCTTACTAAGCGAATGATGTTTGTCTATACTTGACTGTGCTTATCGATCTAGGCCAGTCAGTTAGAAAAACCAAGGTACTTGGGCATAAAGAATTAACCGAAGAAGGTTTTGGATTAGCCCTTGATGAGGTCGGAGCTTATGCCTAAATGAGTGAGCCGAGGGATTGTGTGACCCTTGTATGTGATGGTAGGCCTACTGAGACGGGGGTCAAAACATCATCCATGTTCCATCACACGGCATGCATATCGATAGATCGTTCGGGAAAGCCAGTTATCCACCTTTGGGTGAAGCGTATGCATGTACGAGAAATACCCCTATGCACCATAGAGCTGTGGTCGCATCAGGTCGTGGTGACCTTGACTCGTCTCTAAGGGAGGACCTGTAATTCACATACTGGGATTACGACCCCTTGATTTATCGACCTGACTTTGGTGACCCGCTAATGAGCCCCTTCTTGGACTGTGGGTCATGGGAAACACTGGGCCGGTTCGATAAAGCTAGTGTGGTCTGTAGTCCACAGTTGAAAGTGGAGTACCCCATTATTACAGATTGAATTCCTAAAACCATATGGATCTTTTTCCCATCATATTAATTTAATTGTGTTCATTTTATTATTGAAATGATTTTTATTTTATTATTTGAATTTTTATGAATCTCTCAATATTTTAATAATGATTTATGGACTTATAAAAATATAGTTATTGATTTTACAAAGTTGTACAAATTCAAATATATATTAATTCGTTTTATTTAATTTTAAAACTTTATAAACTTCTATGGGGGGCCCAAATTGCACATGGGCCCACTATGTGGCATGTGGGTGGGGGCCCACATGTGCCACAAAGGGGTGGCACGCCCCTTGGATTCTCTTGTTGCTTTGTGTTCAAATTTGTTAAATATACTAACTTTGATTTGTGGCATGTTTTCAAATCTTGGAAGGGAAATATTGACCTTATTTTATTTTATAGTATTTATTTGCATGATAATTATTGACATATCCTTATGAAATATGTAACGTGGATCATGCAATTTTATGGAATGTATGTACTTATTTTATTTAAATATATTGATGGAAAAATAGTTTAAGGAAAGGTGGATAATGGTCCAAAATCCTTCCATAATGTTGATGGCCCATCTATGGAATGGATGGCTCAGATCTCTCACCCCACAAGTCACCTTAATCAATGGTTTAGATTCAATCTCATGAAAGAGGCAAACTATGAAAAAACCCTAAGAAATCCTAAACCTAAATATTCATTATAAATAAGGGTGCTCTCCCCCAATCTCTGCACACAACCTCTCTCTTTCCCATTTCCTCTCTCTCTCTCCTAGAGGGGCACACCCCACTCTCTCTCCTCCATATTTCTCTTTCTAATTTTCTCTCTCTCCAAAACCTTAGGTAGTACTCTCTCTCTTATCTAAACCTAAGTTAATTTTAAGGGTTAGGAAAATTAGAAGAGGCCTTAGTTAATTTTGGAGGGTTAAGGTTTAGTAGAGATTTCAATGGTTAATTACCTAGTTTGGTCGAAATCAGCTATCCCGGTTCGAGATTAAAGCTAAACCACATATCCCTCGCCATTTGATGCAGTAACTCGGTGTGGAGTATAAAAAACCTGGTTGAAGTAATCTGCGACAACTTTTTTTTTATTTACTTGTTCTTTTATTTTATATTTTTAAGCATAGTATTAGGTTGTATGAATGATATCAAGTAGTTGAGATTTATTTTATTGATGTGCTACTTATTTTTGGAATTTTTATTGTTTATAATAAGACCATCTCTGAGTGATCTTGTTGCCAAAATTATACGGGGTAATTATTATTAAAAAATATATATATATTTTTCCGAAAAAAGATCACATAGGTCTTTCTCTCAATATCTTGTTCGCTTCCGTTGTAATTTTGTTGTAGGAGTTCGCACTGAAATTCCAAATGTATCCAATTATAATCTCAATCAACTAGATAGTCTAAAGTTATCAAAGAAAAAAACCATTAATCAGGCCAGCTCAATGTAGAGAGGAAAATTTTCCAAGCTGGGTTAAAAAGTCGCTTCTTTCTGTTCATAAGATGCTTTGGTCAATCTGAACAAGCGCTTGGCCATCTTTTGGAAACTTTTGCATAAACCTCCTTAATACTTTTTTGTGAGAGAGTGAGAGAGAGAAGACCATTCAATCCCCATTAATCCTTGTTTGTGAAGCTCAAAAGAGAGCTGCAGTAGACCACATTCAAAGGACCCAATTTGAGAACAAACTTCATTTTCGCTCTCTGGTTTTCCATTTAGAAAACCCATTTTGCCACTCTGACGTTGGCATCCCATTTCACAAAACCCATGACCCACAATAAGCGCATAACTAGAACTGAGAGAGAGAGTATCGTGGTTACCCAGCTTATTCACATTATTGCTTCCTAACGCTCCTCTAGAGTCTCCTGACCCTAAAGGCGTGTTTGTTTTTCTTAAAGATATCTTTTGAAAGTTGATTGTTTTGTTTTAAAAGGTTTAAATAAATTTTGGGTAATGTGTTTAATAACCAGGGGTTCTTTTCTATATTGAAAAAAGAAACCGTACCCATTGTAAAAGAACAAGTGTAGATTACTACTTTTCACGAAACAGTCCACATTCACCACACAGATCAGCAAATTCTTCTATAATTAACATCGGGACTTCAAACATTGTGCTTACATATTCCTGTATTTACTCTTGAATCATTTCTATACAACACAATCACTACATTCACCACAGATATGTCCATTACAATACTGCATTTCACCAAAAATGATTCTTTACTGTCCCCATTTCCATACAACACAATCACTAGATTCACCACATATGTCCATTACAAAACTTCATTTTACCAAAACAAATGACTCTTTACTGCCCCATTTCCATACAACACAATCACCACATTCACCACAACTATGGAGCATGTAACAAAAAATAGCTCTTGAACTATAGCAAGGAGCGTGTAACAAAAAATGGCTCTTGAATCTTTTGCGAAAATTTACTGTATCTTCTGTGGAGCATCTTTTTAACCTGCAACAATAAGAACCAAATACATAATGTCGAGGAGTATCTTTGTTGGCTTAAGGGAACACTAACTATTTGTGAACATGAGGGAAGAGACCCATAATTGAGAATTTAGAGAGAGAGAGAGAGAGAGATAATCAAATACATAATGCTGCTTACCATCAATAGATACATGAAAGCATACATGAGTACATAAGTAACTATTTGTTGGCTTAAGGGAACACTAACTATTTGTGCACATGCATCCACATATACAACATGAAAGCATACATCAGTACATGAAATATTTCATACATAGATGCATAAAACATAATGTTGCTTACCATCAATGCTCATGTCCCACGTTCTTAGGGGACTGAAACTTACAGTGGACTTTGGAAATAACCCTGTAGTAAGAAAAGAAATTGCAATATTAGCATTTCATAATGCATTCACAATGGGTAAGATCATATGGAAATTCTAATAAGAAATTTGATTAGTAATACATTTTTTAATATTTTTACAATATGGTAAATATTAAAAATTATTTTGGTCATTAATACTCACTTTTAAAATCTATTTTTTCAAAATAATCTAAAGGTATGGAGTACTACTTTTCACGAACGAATGATGGACAATTTCTTCTGTCATGCCCACTGCCTTGGCAAACTGCATTCCTAGACTTTTCCACTAGCTTCCATCCCTCTGATCAAGCTTTTTTTCTTGCATTTGTCAGCCGTCCCTTTGCCCGTGCTCATGGAGGATCAAGGATATTTTGGCAGTTGTAACTTCCATTTGGTGTGACACTACAACTAGTAGTACTCCTCTCATCATTGACATGGCTCATGGTATCAACCTGTGGACGTTTCTTACAACCGAATTTACCATCAACCTTTATGATATCATCGTTTGTTAAAGATATTACAAATTCATAAACCACCGCACTTTCTAATGCATGCTCAGCGAGGTATTGAACAACCTGCAGGACATCGTTATATCAAATAGAACGTGGTAGTGCAGGTGCATCATGACGTTGTTTGCCACTTTCATCAACAAAAACCCCCGCTTTACGTCCTTTGACCGACGCCTCATTATGTATTGTGGAACGATTTCAAAACTATTTTTCATCATAAAAATCTTCAACACATGCCGGCAAAGAAGGCCCATCCTCTCATATAAGTGACAATTGCAAGAAGTCGTCTTCTCATGGGGATTGAATTCCACCAAGAATGATATAGATCCAATTCCCATATCTGATACCTTAAAAGTTGCAAGCTGTCCATTTTCATCAACTCACTCACTCATTAAATTCATACAATTGGCAACCTCTTCCACAAATATCTTCAAAATATTTTGAGTATAGATTTTTTATGCCTGTGATTCAAATAAAGAAGTTGTTCTTAACATTGGAGTAGTTGTAATATCTTTTCAGTCGTTTACTTTTTCTTTTCGTACCTTCTTGCACATATTTCCAATAATGTACGTAAGCTTGTTTTGGATGTCAAGTGTATCTTGAAATTCTTATTCATCCATTCACTTCTTTGGCTAGAAGTCATACCCGATGTAAACCTATCAGTCAAGTATGCATCCACCCATTGCATGCGACAACCATAAAGCCTATTTAGTATTCATTGTTGTCCAACTCATATTTCTCAATAATTAATTTCTATCGCAATTCAAATTCTTCCACTGTTGGGCTACCTATACAACTCCTGAAGGTATCTGAAAAAGAAGGATGCATGCGCAAGACGTGGCATAGTTTTTCTTCAACTTTCGAAAGTATATGTCACTTACAGTAATGATGCTCACTTTGGTCAAAAACTTGTCTCACTGCGGCTGAAATTGAATGGTCTTGATCAGTGAGGATAACGCCCGGTTGTTGTCCACCCATTGCTTCTAACCAATTTTCAAATACCCAAACAAATGATTCTACCTTCTCATTAAATATGAGTGCAAATCCAAAAAATGTTGTATTGAAATGGTAATTTACACCAAGTATGGGTGCAAAGGACATACTAAAACAATTTGTTTTGGATGTGGTATCAAATGTAACCACATCAGAGAAGCATTGATAGGAAACTTTACATGTGGCTTCTACCCATAAGTTATTGAGAATGTGATCATCTTCATCTAATTTCAATCTATAGAAAAAAGATGGGTTTGATTCTTTTATTTTATAGAGCCATTGCATAATTAGACTACCATCTTCTCCTCTTAATTTTCTTCTAACACTAGCAATTTCATTTTCGATGTCCTTTTGTGCATATGTGACATTTTCGATCCCTCCAGCTTGCTCTATAAATATGTCATGAATATGTCTAGGCTTACCCATTGCCGAACTCATTGAATTTATCATCAACTTTGTGGTACTAAACAATATTCGGGGATGTGAATTAGACGAGCTTTTCCATCAATAAACCTAGTCACAACCCACTCGTTGTCCGCTCTCAGTCCCAGCTTAGCCTTACACCCACACCTTGATTCAAAGAGTTCCTTTCCACTGACCTGATCTTTTACTTTGCGAAATCCTTCCTTAGAGCAATTAATTCCTCTAAAGAAAACTTCATTCCTACACAGGGTACATTTGTTTCTAGGCCTTTGGTTGAGAAGTCAGGTTCTCCATCTTACATTTCTATGAATTTTCTAGGAGGAGTTGCAAGAAAAGCAACCTACTCCATGGGCTCATTGGTGTCACCCATGTTGTCTACAATTGCAAAAGTGGGAGATGACACAGCCTGAAACGGTGTGATCCATCTAAGCTTTTCAACTGACCCTACATAAGAAGACAAACTATATAAATATATGTATTCAAACCTTTATATAGACACAACAACACTCCTAGTAGACCAGGTAGCCCATTTGTTAACTATTCAAATTTTATTGCTTCTATTATAGGGTCAACCATATTCGAAACAAATTGTAGACAACAGGGGTGACACCGTTATTAATGTGAACTTAACTCTCAAAGTAATGCATACAACATTTAACATATTAAAATGTGCTTACAATGGTACAATCGAAAATATCAGTTTCTAAAACTAGTATAAATATAACTGTGCAAATTGTGTAATAATGAAATAAAATACTAATTCACAAAAAGATGGTATCATGGCTGAAATTGGGAATGATACATTTTAATTAAAAAGCATATCATTGCTGAAATTGATCATAAGGTAAGGATGCCCATATCAAAATGTCTCCAAAACCAGTGAAGAAAGAATAATGCATATCAAATAGCAAAGGAAGAATCACAAGAATCCAAATGAAAACATGTTCTAGACAACTAGAAACAAGAATGACAACTTACTATGATGATAGAATACAATATCACACCCAGTCCAAAAAAACCCAATAAGAAAGAAAGGACAAATAGGAAAAACAGAATTTCTATCAGTGAAGCACCCACCATGCACAATAAAGCAGAGCATAACCCAATTCAATCCTAAACAAAAATACTGAAAAAAACGTGAAAGCTAAGACAAACCCACCAAAGAGGAAGAAAAAAAAAGAAAAGGGAAAAATAATGGAGCTAAAAGACTCAACTAACTACAACGACATTAAACAATAGCAAAGAGGAACCCAATAACAAAACTTCTATCAGTAAAGTACCCACCGTGAACAATAAAGCAGAGCAAAACCCAATTCAAGCCTAAACAAAAATACTCAAAAAAAAGCGAAAGCTAAGACAAACCTACCAAAACGAATGAATAGCCAGGTAAAAGGAAGATCATAGACAAATATCATGACTCAAGGAATAATTTGAATGAGAATTTATAGTGAGAAGCATCAAATACCTGGATGAAATCAAAATCACAATAAAAACTCAAAAATTAGACTAGAGCACAACAAAGAGAATATTTGACCAAGAAATAAAAACAATAAAGAACCCTAAAAAAAACCCCTAGCAAAAAATGGAGCTTCCCATACCTATTTCTGCAATTTGGGTGTTTATACTATGAGAGAGGGCTCTGCTATTGCTGCTTCTTATGTGATTTTGTGTGAGAAATGGCTGCCACGATTAGAGAGATTAGGCTACAAGGAGAGAGGGAAAGGGTTTCTTGGGTATTTTAAATGGCTGCCACGATTAGAGAGATTGGGCTGCGAGGAGAGAGAGAGAGAATTTGTATGCAGTTCGTGTAGGGATGCTCTGTGAGAAATGGTTGTCACGATTAGAGAGGTTGTACTGCGAGGAGAGAGAGATGGGATGCTCTGTGAGAATGGTTTTCGTAGGGAGAGAGATGGGACTCTCTGTGAGCATGGGTTTCGTAGAGAGAGATAAGATGCTATGTGAGAAATGGGTTTCGTAGGGCTGGGTTGCGAGGAAAGTGAGGGTTTCGTAGAGAGAGAAATGTGTCTATTTGAATTCCCACCGCTCATTTGCTTCCTCCCATCTCAGCCGTTGGCGCACGAGCCTCTCCTACGCGCGCTGCGTAGGGCATCCTTTTCCCATCTATATATATATATATATATATATATAAATAAAAGAGGTGAATAATAATACTATAAGATTTTCCCAAACCCACTTGAATAAAACTTCACCCATATTTAAAAATTTTGACACACATATTTAAAAATTTTGACACACACATATTTAAAAATTTTGACACATATTTAAAAAACCTATTCACCCAAGTCCCACACCCATATCATAACTTTTCTAGAGATTTGCGTAAAAATTTAATAGTGATCTTTTGAGGTCCTACTCACATAGGTGTGGGACTGTCTCATAGTATCATTTATATATATATATATATATATGGGGAATGATTTCATGCAACGGTTGTATAATAGTATAATGCAATCATATTCGAAAACCAGGCTAGAGACATTTGTTTCATATGAATTTTTAAATGTACACTCTTTTCATTCTAAAAAACAATCACGAAAAATAAAATTTTGAGAAAACGCCCTAGGTCATGAAAAACCATGTTTGTGGTATTTGCATGACCTAAAATTTTGCCCACACTCTCTTCATTTCAATAATGAATCCCAAAAAAAAAGAAGTTCAATTTGAACCTCAGATATTGTTAAAATGAGACCCCTCTAACATCAAATCTAGACCATTCATTTGGTGAATTTTAAAATCTTAGCCTTTACAAACTCAAAATCATTTTTTTCTTTTTCAACATTATTCATCTAATGATAATAAAGTCATCTAAAAAAAATGGAAAAGAAAAAAACCTTCTAAGGCTTAGATCTAAGCATCTTATCAAAATGGACAGGCTATGTTAATTGGGTTAAAAAAAAAATTTCTAGGTTGTTCTTTCAAAATTTCTTTTTGTGTGGTTGTTCATTAAAATGAAAAGAGTGTACATTCTAAAATTTGGAGAAAACAAATAGTTTTAGTACGGTATGTGAAGATTGTTGTAGTATACTATGATACAACTGTTGTAAGAGATCATTGGCATATATATATATATATATATATATATATATATAGTAATGACACTATGAGACCCTCCCACACCCATGTGAGTAAGACCCCAAAGAATCACCATTAAATTTTGACACATATCTCTAGAAAAATACACATGGGTGTGGTACTTAAGTAAATGGATTTATTGATAACGTTTCTATAAATCTGTGTCAAACTTTAATGGTGATTCTTTGGGGTCCTAATCACATGGGTGTGGTAGGATATATATATATATATATAGGAAAATGTTAAGATTGGCCCACTAGCTCATATGAACATATGTGTTCATATGAGCCCAACAGCCCAGATTGAATTGAGTCAATCTAACGGTTACGATTTCATTTCGTATTTGAATTTTAATTATTTTTTTATGAATCTAAATAATTTGAAGTTTTAGGTGTATATTCTTAAAAAATAAGAGAATCTAATAAAAACATAAAAATAATAATTTGTAATAAACAAATTGATCAAAATACCCCTTAAATGTTTTTGGGTATTTTGGTCAATTTATGTTTTGTGAATTATTTTTAAAATATTTTTATTAGGTGTTTCTTGATGAGAAGAATGAACGTCTAAAATTTCAAGTTATTTGGACTTATAGAAAAAAAATTAAAATTCAAACACGAAATGAGGTCGTGACCATCGGATTGGCCCAGATTCAATCTAAGCCGTTGGGCTCATATGTTCATATGAGTTAATGAGCTAATCTCATCATTTTTCAGTTAAAAAGCTGGGGTTAGCCCACTAGATCATATGAACATATGAGCCCAACAATCTGGGCCGATCTGATGGTCACGTATGTCCATCAGTATTTAAATTTTAATTTTTTTTTTATAAATCTAAATCATTTGAAATTTTAGGTGTGTGTTCTTCTCATCAAAGCACACCTAATAAAAATATAAAATAAATTATTCGTAAAAATAAAATGATCAAAATACCCCCAAAACTTTTTTGGGGGTATTTTAGTCAATTTACTTCATGTAAAATAATTTTTTGATATTTTTCAAAAATTCACCTATTTTTGATGAATACACGTCTAAAATTTTAATTGATTTTGATTTGGATTTGTAGAAAAAAAATTAAAATTCAAACACTGACAGACATCTGTGACGGTCAGATCGACCCAGATCCAATCTGGGCCATTGAGCTCATATGTTCATATGTGCTAGTGGGCTAACCTCAGCTTTTTCCTTATATATATATATATATATATATTATTGGTTTCTATCCATTCATGGTTGTATATTTTTTTGTTTTGCGGTACCTTTTTGCATCCCTAAGAATTCTTGGGATCAAGATCTCTTTGTCTTCTTTTTTTTTCTTTTGAGATCAGATCTGTTTCGTTTTTTTGTTTAAGGCCCCTAAGCGGGCCAGTTCCCTTTATTCTATTTTTTTTCTTTTATTTTGTTATCCTTAACAAGAAAAAAGGGGAAAATATGAAAGCAGCTCAATTCTCCTCCCTCAAGTTGACCTGGAAATCACTCGAGGCCTCCTGCTCACTGGCCCTAGAGCGCACTCTACGCTCGCATCTACCTCTCGAAGCTGAACGAACAGCACGGACCAGTGGCCACAGAACTATCCTCTAGCCCCAAATCGCTTGTGTCAGATCACCACCAGTCTGCTCCAATGCTGAGCTCACCAACATGAACTGGTGAATCATCACCGTCAGCTGTGACTGGAACAACTTCAACTATTACCTATGTGCACCCTAAAGAAAAGACCAGAGCAAAATCACTCACATAATGAGAAAGAAAAAACATGACAAAAGAAAGGACAAGAAACATAGAAGAAAATAGAAAAAAAAAAAAAGAACAAGAAAAAAAAAAAAAGAGAAAAAAGAAGAACATGCCCAGTCACAATGTACTCTCATGAAATTCTCGTGCAGTATGTTCACATCTCAGCTCGTAAAAGGAGCAGCTTGGGAAGGCCCCACACCCGAAGATTGAACCTAGCTTTAGGAGGCGCGCAACAACTCTAGCTCAAGCTGAGCCCGACCTCTCTCAGATCTCAACAGAGTATACTCCTACTCTCCCTCTCTATGGTCATGGCCTCAAGCTGGGCCCGCGTCTATGCAATCTATGTCAAGGCATCATCCTGAGCACGTGTTATCTCTTGCAACTAGCCCCTCAAATGCACTGCCTCAAGACAAATCGGATCACATGAGCCACCCATGCTTAGCCTATCACAACCCCACCCCCTATCCCCTACCGCACACACCGGAGGGCGATAAGGTGCGGGTCTGCGATCACGTGTAGTGAATGCCACTCAGGTAGAAGTACGCTCAACGTTTTCAAAAGATGGAAATCAAAGTCAATCACGAAATAAAAACCAAACTAACAAGCACACAACCCACAAAATACTGGACGATCCAAGTCCCAAAATTTCTATAAGATAGATCCAAAATATTACAAAAGAGTTCAAGGCACCAAAGGCCCAACAACAATTGCATAGGTTTAATATCAAAGACAACTATATGGTCCAACTGCCATCTAAAACATACAATCAAAATGAAGTTTCCTCAAGAAGTACGAGGCTCCAACCGCCAGCCGCGATCCCCAAACCGCCTATCCTCAACCCGCGGGCTATCACTCTTCACAGACGAAATTTAAAGGGGTGAGCCGTAAAGCTCAGTAAGTAGATCATGGTTCCATGCTTTCCTGCCTATGAATATCATCTCACAACAATGCTCAAGGTGTTATGTCATTCTAATAAAACATGAGTTGTATGTCATAATCATATTTATTCTTGTGTCGTGGATGATTCATAGTGAAGCAACAACAATTCAGATCAATGATATATGATATGAAGCAGAGGTCAATCAAATCATTCAACCATACAAATCTTAGCAAATCAACATATGAAGGTAAGCATCAACAATTACCAACTAACTCACTCATTAATTCGCCTACTCCCGAAGTAGAAGTCTTATCCATCAGGCCAATCCAATCTCATTGACTTCTATCATCACTCAGGAGGGAAGACAATGACAATGGGTGACCGATTTATTAATGCCTTCATATGCACACACACAATCCCCATCGTGCTTTGGGGCTTTTGATAGGCGATAGCCTTACAAGACAATATCCCTTACGCCACCTTGGCTGTGAGTGTTACATCTTATGGTTGCCAATCTCTATGAATGGGGGAGCGACAACTCAAACATCAACATCCTGACTCCCTTCCTATCATGAGAGTTAGGGAAAGATCGCAGCTGTCAGCACCATCATTCACACAATAGGTGCCCTGTTCATGCAGGCAACTGCCAGCACAATCACTCACACAGTATGTGCCCATCCATATATCACATAACATAAATCGCAGCTGCCAGCACCATCATTCATATAGTAAGTGCCTTTTCCTTCAGGCAGCTATCAGCGCCATCATCCACACAGTAGGTGCCTAGATCTCACAGCATGTGCCCTTCGCGCACATGTCATAGAGCATGTGTCCATGCACACATATCATATTATGGCCATGCAATACGCTCAAAGCATGCCAAGGAATCACAAAGTCAGGCCATGCAATACGTTCAACGCATGCCTAGGATTCACGTATCACATCAAAAGCACATCAAGCAGCTACAGGCACCATTATTTACACAGTAGGTGTCCTTCCCAAACAGGCAGCTGCCGACCCCATCATTCACATAATAGGTACCCTTTCCAAACAGGCAACTGCTGGCACCATTATTCATATAGTAGGTGCCCATTCACATATCGCATGGCTGACCACACAGGTCTTTTCACATATCACATATCACATAGTTGACCCCACAGGTCTTATCACATATCACATATGGCATAGTTGACCACACAGGTCTAATTACATATCGCATATCACATAGCTGACCACATGTCTTATCACATATCACAAAGCTAACCACACAGGTCTTATTATATATCACATTTCACATAGCATACCACACAGGTCTTATCACATATCACATAGCATGTCTCAAAATCATGTAGACACATCACAACAGAACATGTATCAAAATCATGCACACATATCATAACAGAGCATGTTATGTGATATATGGATGGCCACATACTGTGTGAATGATTGTGTCGACATCTGCCTGTATGGGCAGGGCACCTACTGTGTAAATGATGGTACCTGTAGTTGCAATCTTTCTCTAACTCCCATGATAGGAAGGGAGTTAGGATGTGGATGTTTGGGTGGTGGCTCCCCCAGTCATAAAGATTGGCACCCAGAAGGTGTAACACTCATAGCCAAGATGGCGTAAAAGGTAGTATCTTGCAAGGCCATCGCCTATCAAAAGCCCCAAAGCACACTGGGGACTGTGTGTGTGCGTGTGAAGGCATTATTGAATGGATCACCTATTTTCATTGCCTTCCCTACTGAGTGATGGTAGAAGTCCTAAACAATGGGATTGGATTGGCCTGATGGATAAGGCTTCTACTTCGGGAGTAGGTGAATTAAGGAGTGAGTTAATTGGTAATTGTTGATGCTTACCTTCATATGTTGATTTGCTAAGATTTGTATGGTTGAATGATTTGATTGACCTCTACTTCATATCATATATGATTGATCTGAATTGATTTGTAACAGAGCAGTCAATATAGGATTTTTGGCCTAGAGAATCTTAGAAGTGTCCTTAAAGTAGTTTTTGGATAGGCTAGTAACTAGTGTCTCGGTGTTCCTGTTTTAAGTCAAGATGACGAGGACTCGTGCCAACAATTCGAGCTCAAGTAATGGGAACACGGAGGCTTTCGAGGAATTCTTTAGGACGTTCGGGGCCAGGACTCAAGTTATGAAGGATTGTATGTCGGCCCCGGCTGCCCCTGCCCCAGACTAGGCAAATAGTGGACTAATCGAGAGATTTAGGAGACTTACTCCTCCAACATTCTCAGGACATGGAGGAGTAGAAAAGGCTGAAAGATGGAGGAGGCAAGTAGAGAAGGTTTTTGAAGTTTTGCATTGTTCTGACGAACAAAAAGTGAGATTGGGAACTTTTATGCTGGAAGGGGATGCCGAGCATTGGTGGAGTTCGGTGAAACAGTCCTGGATGGAGACCGGGACTATTGCCACTTACGAGAACTTCCTAGTGGTGTTTAATGAGAACTATTTCCCTGATTCTGTCCGAGAGAGAAAAGAAGTTGAGTTTATTGAGCTGCAACAAGGGAGACCGTCGGTAGAACAGTATGCAGTCAAGTTTGCAGAGCTCCCTCGATATGTGCCCCATATCATTATCATAAAGGCACGTAAGGCGAGCAAATTTGAGAGGCGCCTCAGGCTAGATATTCGAGGGAGAGTAATGTCAATCAACCTTAAGGCGTTCTCCCCATTGGTGGACCTAGCTTTGAAGATTGAGAAAGACTGTGACGAGTACCGGCTAAGGAAGGACATGTAGAAGGTAAGGCCTCCGCCTCCGAGAGGTTTTCAAGAAAAAGAAAATCGGGGGAACGGTATGGCCCAAAAGACTTTCTCAAGCGATGTGAGGGAGAACCAACACTAAGCATGCTTATATTGTGGATTGAGCAACAACTCTGCAGCTGAGTGCTACAAGAAGCCGAGAATGTGTTATCAATGTGGTAAGCCTGACCATTTGATCAAGGACTGCCTTGTGACGAAGCCTGAGAACAGACCGAAGACTCAGGGTTAGGTGTTTGCACTCACGGAACAGGAGGCTAAAGCTTCTACCTCAGAGATCCGAGGTAAGCTCTTTGTTTGTGATAGAGATGTTAAATCTTGACAGACCCTGATTGTTCTCATTCTTTTGTTACTTAAGCATTGAGTCTGCACCTCTTAATCATGCCTCAGTAGATTAATTGGAGAAGAGTGTCACTTTCAGACCCATATTTGATGATAAAGTATATGATTTTGAGGACAAAATCCTTTTTAAGGGGGGGATGATGTTAGGACCCGGACTTTCCAAGGTAATAACGGCTAAGTAGAATGGGTAAGCGAATGCGCAAGGATGGATGCGCGTTAGAGCGCACACACGGGTAGATGAGTCCATGAAGAGCGTGGGCAGAGGTGAGCGAGCATTTGGGCGCGAATGATCAAACTCGTAGTTAGGCGTGAGTGAACCGACGCGCTGTTGAGCGCAGGCAAATGAGTGTGCGCGTAGAGAGCACAAATGTTAAATGCGTCGTTGAGTGCAGTGAGCGCGTGGTGGAGCGTAGGCAGATGTGTGCTCTAATAAGCACAGATGGGCAAGTGCGCGTGATGAGTGTGCAGATGAACATGGAGCTGTTGAGCATGGATGAATGAGCGCGCTGGCGAGCCGGGTGGTTGGACGTGCATTGAGGGTGCGGGCCGATGAGCACACTGCTAGGCGCGGGTGTATACAGTAGTTTAGGGAGCTCCTTCTCTCTCATGTTCTCTCTCTCTCTCT
>NW_006498233.1:1123483-1139381 GCF_000471905.2 Amborella trichopoda
ACTATATATAACATACCAAACAACTAAAAAAATAATATTATCCAGATTATATTAATTTTAGATAGGATAGAATTATTCAAAGTATAATAATTTTAGATAAAATTGTACATTCAAGATAAAATTAAATATCATGGAAACATTCCCAAATCTAAAAGGCAATAACATAATAATTTGTCCCTTTTGAACCTCTTCTTTTGTTTGGGCTCTTTAGATATTCATTCATGACTTCACTTTTGTGACATTTGGTACTTTTTCTCTCTTTTTTTGCTGACATTTTATTAAGGAAAAAGGTTTATATAAGGTGTCTATACTACACGGGTATGGTAAACCTAAAAAACCGCTATAGAAAGTTATTTTTATGCTGGAAAACCCTTAAATCGATCATTTCAATCTCAAGATTCATTGACATGAAAACAATGGATTTCTAGTATTTAAAATAATTCATCTTCTAAAACATTATATCAACCGTCTATTTTCAAGATTTTCAAGTGCACACGGGTCTGCTTGATCATCACCATTTCTGAAATTTTAAATTGCATAATTGGAGTCAACAATAGATTTTCATATTATCGCAAGTCTTTTGTGGTACCAAAATTACATTTTCAGAATAGTTTCGAAGCACACCTTATTTTAAACTTTGCCCCTTTTTCTTTTATTTTTTTTGACGGTCTTACTTAAGTTTTATTTATTAGTCAAAGGTTACAGCCATTCAAAAAGGGGAACACCATAAATAAATAAATTATGCATAGACCTCACCCTTTATTAATTAGGCTTGCTAGACCAGTATTCACAAATGGCACCTTCAAATCGATTTTTTTTTTTTTGCCACTCAAATTTCATTGCCCAAGACCACATGAATAGTTGCGCAATTGCCACAGCGAAAACAAGATACCCCACTAGTGAGTTCTTTTTCTTTCTTTTCTGCTTTTGTTTTTTTTTGCTCTTTTTTAGCTTTAATGGATCTCACCAATTCCTAGAGAATCTAGAGTGAATGATGACAACTCTCCTTAGTTCTATGAAATTGGTGTGTGGATTTTATAAGGTTGCAACCTTAAACAATCCAATTAAGGTGCACTTCTAAATTTTATTATAATATATAATTTGATGTAAAAAATTATTAGGATTATATGAAAATCTATTTTCACATTTAATTATAAAATTTTAAACTCTAAAAATAGTTAAAATCAAGTAAATCTATCAATATATGAAAATCTTGAAAATGGATGGTCTAGATAATGTATTGCAAGATGCATTTTTTCTTGCACTCAAAATCTTATTTATTTTTTCATATTCATATATCTCGATATCGAGATGGTCAATTAGAAGGTCTTTCAATATTAAAACAACTTTTTCCGATGGATTTTTTAGGTGCATATGTAATTCTACATTTTAAAATTGCAGCCTTATATAAACTTTTTCGTTATCTTAAAAGCCCACAAATTATCTTAATTCTTAATTTTAAATTTTTATAAATAAAAATAATATAATTATTATTTTATTTAAAAGGGAAATTAGCTTAAAAGCCCCTCATTTGCTGTCCCAGGCACCTCACCGATACGTTCCTTTCAGGCGGCATACTTATTTGTGACTAAACCTTTATCTTCAATATTTTTTATCCAAATTATCATTTTTTAACTTAGAGTTTCGTGAATAAGGAGCAATAGCTAATAGATACGGAGGCGTCACAAAGAGAGTAACAGAACAGAAAAAAAGAGAGGAGGGAGAGGAGAGGAAGGAAGAGAGAGAGTAGGGGAGAGAAAGGGTTAAGGGGGAAGCCGTGCTAGAGCGCTTCTCACCATTTTTCTCACGGTTGACATGGCAAAAGAGAACTTATTTCATCCATAATAAAATTCCATCATCAAGTGTTGAATGGGGGTAGGTACACCGGTTGATCACATTAGCGAAATCACCCTCACTTTTTTTCAAATTATACTTTTTATATTATTTAGACTACGGCTATTAATCCTTAAAACCTTAAAATACAATGAATTGATTAACTTCTTCACACACACTCTCTCTAACCACCATCTCTCTCTAAAAAAATAGTCCTCTCTCTTCAAAACAAGCCAAAAGATATTATACCCCCACAAGAGTCCACTTACTTTGTCTCTTAGAATTAATTTTAGGACCCCCAAATTTTTGTGTAACACCTTAGTACAACCAAAAAAAAAAAATTTAGATTAAAAAGTCGATACCACAAGTTCCATAGGCGTATCTATTCCGCATCTTCTAAAAACAAACACGCCCTAAGGGATTTGAAAAGGAATTTTTTGACAAATCAGGAAAAGTTGATACAGGAGTTCTACCAAGACGGCTAATTGAAGCTATATGGAGTTGGGACCCAACTGGTCACTGGTTTAAGCGCTTTACCCTAACATTCCACCCTCCATTCCTAGTCTTAATTTCTTAGAAAGGAACAAAAAGGATTGAAGGGAAGAACGACGCGCCTGAAAGCATCGATTTGAGCCTACACTGTCATTTTCTTATTTTAAAAAATTAATGCTTTTTGTAGATAAAAATGAGAGGTCTTGGTAACCATGCGCCTTTCATAAATTTAATAAGGCTGCTCCTTCAAAAATCAAATCCGACTTTAGAGAAGTCGTAGAACTCTAAATATAATGTAGATCTGGAGAATTTATAAACATTTGAAATGGATAGTCAAAATAAATATTACAAGATTGACCATCTCAAAACCAGATTGTTTTTTTCAAATCCACGATAATCAAAGTAAATATAATTGATCCGTTGACTTGCTAATATTATGGCGCTGGAACTCCATATTAAAGTGACCCCGGATTCACAAATGCTTTTTCATAAATAAATTGCTGGAAAAAAAAAAAGCCTCAAAACTTTGTCCGAGGTCACTTTTTTTTTGTTTTCTTTTACCTCTTACGATAAAACTGAAATAGAACAAAAAGTCAATGATCTGAACCGTCCATCAGACATATCGGAGCAAGATTATTACTTAATACAAAATACAAGTAAATTACATAACATATTCTCACCAATCCCCATTCTCAGATTCTTCGTACCCGGCATAATCCACAATGGCTGTCAAAAGGTCAAAAAAAAAAAGAAACACAGCTTCAATGCCTGAGTTTCAATGCCTTTATTTCTTTTCATCTTTTTTTCCATCTTTTTTCTCATCCTTTTTCTCCTCTTTTGCAGGTCCAACTGATACTATGTCCACATGCCCCAGTTTTTTGAGTTTCTTAGCGACAGTGATGGGATCCATTTCTCCAGTTACCGTTACTTTCTGGTCCTTTAAATCAGCGGCAATTGAATCCACCCCTAAAAAAACAGTTAGAAGTTTTTTCTCAAACCTTTCGATTAGATGACAATTCATTCCATTTAGCAAAACCCATGATTGATTATAGGCCCTACCAACACAGAAATGGAGATTTTAATGGAAAATCGTTGCTAAGTTCTTGAAAAATAAACGATAAATATTATGATAAAATGAAAGAAATTTGTGAATAATACAAAGACTGCCTCATGTTTCCAATTTGCCCATTTCAGGCATATTTTTGTAAAATTAAGAAGCCTGTTTTACTTCTTCTCTGGTTTTCTCCTATTCCAAAAAGTGAAAAACCAGTTAAAGGGGTAAATTTTGAGGGGTAAATTTTGAAGGGCAAATTTAATTCGTGAAATCAACTAAAAAATAAAATTTCCCTCTCTTATCACTGATTTAATTTCGTGAAATTTCAGGGAAATTACCGTAAACCTCAGCGACTGCTTCCATGGCTTTCTTCTTTGTCGTTTCATCAACCATTGCAGTGATTTTGAATATCACTTTTTGCTGAGAAATTAGAGAAAGTTAGGAACAAAAAAACAGAAACACGGAGAGAGAGAGGAGGGGGGGAGGAAAAGGATGAATTTTGCTAATTGAGTATCTAAATTGTTGCCATACCTGGGCCATCTGATGAATGCTTGCTTTTGGGAAATTAAAGAAAAATAAGGGAAATAAGGAGGGGATATTATGAATAAAACCTATAAATGTATGGGAAAATGGAATGGAAAGAAGAAGAATCGTGGGGGGAATTTGCAAGCTTTTGAGCAGCCAATTCCTGCGTTTTATATATCCATTCAAATGGCAAACCAGAGAAAGAGAGAGAGAGAGAGAGAGTGTTTTATATATCAATGAAAATGGAAGAAAACGAGAGAGCCGCAAAAATTGACTATGGTAGGGAGGAGATGCCTCTTGAAAAAGGGCGAAAAAAAATAAAAAAGAAAGGTCGAAAATAAATGGATTTTTATATATCAATAAAAATGGAAGAAAACGAGAGAGCCGCAAAAATTGACTATGGTAGGGAGGAGATGTCTCTTGAAAAAGGGCGAAAAAAAAGAAAAAAGAAAGGTCGAAAATAAATGGATAGAGAGTGATCTATTTTAGGCATCATTATTATTTTTCTTTCGGTGATTTATTCGTGTTTCTCGTCCTTCAGAGCACGAAAATCTAGAGAGAGAGATAATCTACAGAGAGAGAGAGAAGGGGAATTAGAGACGTGTCCTTGCAAACTGGCGTAATCTTTAGAAAGAGGCCCGAGGGTGGACCCTTTGGTTTGCTTGGGCGGCAGCCTTGTCAAATAAATAAAGCCTCATTTTAAAATTTATAGAAAAATTGTAATTCAAGTATTGAAAAACTTTTGCATTGATCATCTCAGATTAACGTTATGTTGTAAAAAAAATTAAGATTTTAAGTTCTAAAATTATTGGTTATTGTATCACGTTATCTGCATTGTTTATTTCACCCTAAAAAATAGGTTTTCACTTATCCACAAGATTTGTACTGTTTTTTTTACCTTCAAATTTGAATGTCCGTATTAAAAATTGATTTTAAAGTCATGATGGAGATTTTTGTTGCGAAATTAATTTTCCGGATAAAAATTTTAGGTGAGGTTTCAATTTGTTTTCGTAAAAACCTAGATATTATGTATTTGTCAAAAAAGTAAACAAAAAAAAAACCTAGGTCTTACGGAAGCTTCTTCCCCAAAGCAGCCGCTTCCTAAATATGCCTGCCACGTATCCAGAATAAGAGAGAGAGAGAGAGAGAGAGATTTTGATTGTCAAGAGAGAATTTTTTCCTTATCAGGCCTATTACGGCTCTTAGATTAAACATAGCCCAAAATAAGGAAGACAAGACCAATAATTGGGGTTATTTTTAAAAGAGAAAGACACGTTATTGTTTTTTTTTAATTATTTTAAGGAAAAACATAATATAAGGGGGAGGCACCTAAACAATCAAATTAGGACACACTTAAAAAATTAACTAAAAAAAAAAGATTGTTTTGATCTCCAACAGTTTTCAAAATCAATCATCTCGACTTCAAGGTTTATGGACATGTGAAAAATAGATTTTAAGTCTTGGAAATAATGCATTTTATAATGTATTATTTGTGCCATTAATTTTCAAGAGTTCGTAGACCTACACAATGTACACTTATTTTTTAAGCTTTAATTTTTATAAATAAGGATAAATTTTGAGGTCATCATAAATATTTTCAGTACTAAAACAACATTTTTCTACATTATTTGAAGGTGCACTTTACTTTGATTGTTTATGGCCTCAGCCTTATACAAATCAACCCTTATTTTAAAACTTGTCAATTTTTTATGTGGATTGTAGATCTAGATAGGAATCCGTTATGACCGAACAAGTTCGAAGATGGTATGGTTCCTGACCCGGTTCATTCCTTAGATGCCCTTATATACTTTTTCTTTTTAAAATTTTGTTTTTAAACTTGTCTAATGCTTTTTCTAAATCCCCGTCCCATAAACTTTTCCATTTTAATTTTAATTTTATTACTTATTTTTAATATTTTTCTAAATCACTAATTCGAACTAATCCAAACTTGATCCTAATCACATATTCTAACGATTCAACATGGGTATGTGGTGGGTGAATGATGTTAGTATTTTTGGTATGGAAAAACGATTGGTTTTATTTCAAAACAGCATTATATTTTATATAGTTTTCCGAAGTTTTAAGGTGTGGGTTTTAAACCCACATTGAAGAGAGGAAGGATCAAGTGGTTTATATATGTAGACAGTCTCATACCTTTCATCCCTAAAACGAAAATGAGAGTGTGGGTGTCTTTTTGGAACAAGTGAAGCGTTTAACGTGTATGGCTGTGCAAGGACACTTGATGACGCAAGGTGCCCTTAGCCCGAGCACATGCCTGGATCAGGCCCTCAGCCCGAGCACATGCTTGGATCAGGCTCAAAGCTCTCTCACGCTGTCTTTCTCTACTCATTTTTCTCTCCCTTGTTTTTTTTAAATTTAAATTTTTTATTTACATACTCTAGTGCTCTACAGTAGGCTTCCGGTTCATTCTAGCTTTGCCACTTTTTTCACCCAATCATTTCCAATGGGGCCCACATATTTTCCACTAGAGGACCATATTAAGCTGCTTCAAGGCAATGGTGGAAAGGGTTCTCTCTCTCTCTTAAACCTATGAGTCTTCTCTCTATGTAAGCAGGGGATTGGGATTCCCTACCTACGATTAAGAATAGACATACCCAGCCGGCCGCATGATGGTCGGATCTCATTGAAGTTGCACAAAAAAGGAAAGGAACAATTTTTCTTTCACAAGACTGCAATTGTATACTCTTGCCCTTCGCACATCACTAGAAGAATAACCAGATCGAAAACTATCTAAGTTAGCAAGAAAATGGTTTTAAAGCCCTCAAAGTGTTTCATCTTTTCATATTCATTTTGGATTCTCAATTTCAAATCATTAGATCGACCAAATCTGCACCAAGTTCTCAAGGGTGACATAAATTTACATGCCATTATGAGGATTTTGGCATGGTATCTAAATTTTCTAGCATGCTTTTAGCAGTGTATATATCTAAATTGGGGCCAAACCTCATCCAATCATAAGCCTATCAATAGAGCCATTACATAATAAATGTGTTCCTTCCAAAGAGGAAAATATAGGAGCATGATTATACATGTAAAAGGAAGGTATAACTATAAATACAAGATATTGTATTTGCCCTTCCAAAATACATAAATTACAATATACACATGCGACATTGACCTGATGGCAATATATATTTTTCTTTCACAATGCATAGGTATACATAAGAAATGGGGTTCCAGCAATCAACCTTAAAGATAAACTTTGGACCTAAATTTTATCAGGTTTATAACCTCAACCACCACAATCTTCAATCTAAATGGAAAAATGTATTTTGATCCTTAAAGATGTAAATATAGCCTTGTTTTATTATTTTTGAACTATTCATTTTAATTCTTAGCGAATCTGCACATTTTTCTAAGTTACAAAGCCGTGGATTTAAAGTGAAAATATATTTCGACTCTAAGATGTATCTCTAAGGTAAATTTTGGAAGCGGGTTGCATTTTAACTGTGCCGCATTTTAGTTTTCCCTATAAATAAGCCGTGGGATCATGATTTAATTAAAGTGGTTGTGTATTTCCACCTCCAACTGAAGTTCATTTTTTTGCTATCCACCACCAAATCAGAAGCACTAGATTAGCATGTTAATCTTCACTAGTTATTATGGTGCTTGGCACTCTGATATAAGTGTTCATTAGTTTGCAACAAGATCACATAAAGGTGAGAGAGCTTAAGATCCCAACCTTTGTTTGCTTGAAAACCCAAAGAAGCTAACCTAGCCCATTTTTTTTTAGGTAAGAAAATAGTTAAAAATGACATAGACCTTACGAGAAAAAGTAGAGCTTCTTTTCAAAACTCACTAAAAATTACAGCTTCGGCTTTGAAAAACCTTTAAACCGATCATCTCAACCTTAATCATTATGGTAATGAGAAAAAAAATTAGGACTTCAAACCCTGAGAATAATATATATTATAATACATTATCTGGACCATCTATTTTCAAGTGTTCACATATCCACAAGATCTATACTATTGTTTTAGCTTCAAATTTCATAGTCCATTACAGAAATTGATTTTAAAGCTATCACAAAGATTTTTTACACGTAAGGTATTTTCCTAATGAGGTTTCCGAACAAAGTTTCTAGGTGAGGCTTTACTAATTTTTTAGGCCTTATATGAACTACATCCTTCAGTTAAATGCATATGTATTCTATCAGCATTTAACGTACGGGCACTTTTTGTGTGTTTTTATTATATTTGATATTATTTTTTATTAAAATTATGAGGAACACCTTTTCTTTTCATATTACTGTTTTTTTTTTTTTTGGTAAGTTGCCCTTCGTGTCCGCAATAATACCCTTCATGTGATAAACCACACTCTCCTTAAATGCGTTGCGGTTAAATTAAAGAACGAGGCACACGCTCCTTAAATGCATTGTGGTTAAATTAATGAACATGCACACGCTCGTTAAATGCGTTGTGAATAAATTAAAGAACGAGGCGTACTCCTGAGGGAGTATAATGTATGTTTACTCCTTCGGCAAAAATACCTACTTTAGAAGTTATTTATATTTAAAATTTTGAATCTACTTAATTATCACTAAATGATCATTTTCAAATGTTAAAATTTGAAATTTGGGTTTTTTAACACTTAGATCTTACCCTCTAAAAATTAGGCCGTCTATGTTAATCTTGAGACATTATTTTTTTCAAATGTGTAGCAATTAGGAATTTTTTGTATGGAGGTTCATCCATGAAAACGTTATAGGGAAAAGTTTATATAGAGCCGAGGCCCTAAACAATCAAATTTGAACCTACCTCAAAACTTTCACTAGAAGCCGTGGTTTTGATACCCAAATATCTTCAAATTGATCATAGCGATGTCAAGATGCATGGACATGAGAAAAAAAATAGATTTCAAGTTGTGGAAATAATGTATTTTGTAATGCATTTTTGGACCGTCAATTTTCAAGATTTTCGAGTTTTCATAGATATGTCGATCTACATTATTTTTTAAGCTTTAACTTTATAAATAAATATGAAAATATATTTTAAGGCTATTACAAAAATTTCCAGTATTAAAACTATATTTCTCGATATTATTTGAAAGTAGGCTCTAATTTGATTGTTTAGAGCCTAGGCTCTATACCCAAGTTTAATCTCCAAAATTTGGGTTCCTAAAATTAATTATAGATGTAGTTTTACATATGGTAGTAAATGAACAGTCTATTGCCAAGGGAGCATAAATTTCTTTGGTAATTAAACAAAAAAGCAGCCCCGACACGTTCGTCTTTAGCGGTCTTATGGGTTATTTCCCTTTAAACCCTCATGCCCAGCCCCCATTAAAAGATATTATAGTCCTTTGGGAGTATATTATTCATTCACTCCCTCAAGTGAAACTGTCCCAAGATTAATTTAAGTAACCCAAATTTTGAGATACAACTTCTTCAACCTAAAGATTAACCTCAATAAAAAATGGTTTTCTAATTGCGCCCTCAGCACACTTGAAAAAAAACAACATTGTCTCAAAATTAAATAGGGCCTATCCCAATATTTAGAGGGGGAGATGTAAGTGTTAGAAAACTCAAATTTCAAATTTTGACTTTTGAAAATAATGGTTATTAAGTGGTTCTCAAAATTTTAAATTAAAAAAAAAACTCTTTTTATCAAGGGAGTATACTTATACTATACTCCCCTAGGAGTACGTCCTCTTCTTTAATTTTCCGGCCATAACACGTGTGGGTTTTAGGCCATTTGTATAGGCCCTATAGCATAAAACTTATATATTTTTCCAAATCCAACCTTCCAATCTAAATGGAGGATTAATATTGTCACAATCACAATGTCATGTCTTTACACTATTTTATTTTATTTTATTTTATATATAAACTATTTTAACACCAAAGTTTGGAAGTCCAATCTTCTATTAAATTCGTACTAGCGAAAAATATAAAAATAATATTTTTAATAAAATAAAATGACCAAAATACCTTTGAACATTTTAAAGGATATTTTGGTCATTATATTTTATCAAAAAATTATTTTTAATATTTTTTATAGGTACGCCCCAATGAGAAGATGGCACGTGTCAAATTTTATATTCATACAATTTGTATAAGAAAAACTAAAAATAAAATACTTTAAGACGCCGGATCTAAGATCAAACAGTGAGTGGCTCTCTTGATCAAAATTGGATGGCTGGATGGTAAAGGAAGCATAGTTCTTTTATGTTGTAGGGGAAGTATAGAAACTTTTCCCTATTGTAATTGCTCCATACGAGGGCAACTCAAAGTAAGAAAAACAACGGCGTAGAATGGGTGTTCTTTGTAATTTTTAGGAAAAATAAACATCAAATGGTAATAAAAAGACACAAAAGGTGTCTGAACCAAAAAAAAAAAGAAAAAAAAAAAAAACTACTTATTTTATTGATACTAAATATTGCAAGATAGATTATCTCGGACCCCATGCAGCAGCGGACGCAATCTTGTCATCCGCTAGTGCATCACACGGCATATTTTCCAAGGTTCGAGAACGCTCGTTATATGTTGTGACCGTTACAAAAGGAAACGACTTTCACTGATGATCTTATGCAATACAACTTGTTGGGGGGGCCTACAAGCTTTTATGAGAAACCTCCCCAAATGTTTGGTCTAAACTTTTGAAAATTGAATATAGATAGAGAACACCATCAAATTATGGTCCATAAAGATGTCGGTTTCCAAAGATTGGTTTCTTCTTAAAGCTATCTTGAGATCAATTAAAAATCCACCTCACAAACCCTAGGAAACTGAAATTAAATTAAATTAAACTAAAATTAAAGAAAAATAAAGAAAAAAAGTAAACTTAATGTAGCCAGGCTGGTTGGCTTGGCCAGCCTGAAGACTTGGAGTTGGTGCTTGTATCAGACCGTGGGTTATTTACGTTGATCTCCTTCTCTTTTGTTGAAGAATGCTTAGGGCATGGTTATTGGGCTTTTGGATTTGAATAAAATTGTAATCTAAAATTAGGGTTTAGGATGTGTTGAGAATTGGCTAGGGTTTCCTAGATCTAGGATTTTCGTTAGGGTTTTCTAGGGTTCTTTTAGAGTGTTTTTGCTATTGTCGCTTATGACCTTTGAGATACTATTGAATGCTAATGTTTCCTAGATCTGGGGTTTAAGTGAGGGTCTTTTGAGAATTGGGCTATTTTTGGTGATGTCACTTTTTTTTGGTTAGGGGTTTTGGGAGTTTTTTACACCAATTGGTCCCATGTCACTTTTTCACACCAATTGGCCCCATGCCCTGCACCATTTTCATGGTGTATTCCCCCTAAGTCCATTTAAACCATGCTTTGTTTTCACCTTCTTTCTTTTTTGACCTTTTTTTCTTTTTTCTTTTTGGGGTGAAAGCTGCCTACCTTTGCTTTGACCTTCTTTTAACAAAAATGATGTACTCCCATCAAAAGGCCCCTTTCTCATGTCCATTCCAATTTCTTTTCCAACTGTCTTTCATTGCACATGCATGCGCGATTCCTTTTATATTCTCTTCCTAATTTTAATTATTTCATAATGTCCTAAGCAGCATGAAACACTTCGTAAGTGTTTTATACACAAATTAAATTGCCATTTAAACTTATACTTTTTGTACTTTTTGTCATTTATGTAACTCTACTCCCAATATAATAAGTTATTTAGGTATGCACTATTACGTAATCAACCAATTGCCCTATTTATTTACTTCATTTTTTTTCATATAATATGTTGAAAAATCATTAGCAAATTGTCTTTACAGAATTAATAAACATTAGCATTCCATAGTATTTCATAGGCCGCAAGTGACAATAGCATAAGGACACCAAACAATCAAATTAAAGATATAAATTCAGTGTTCATCACACAAAAACCAAAAGGAAAATTATATATATAAAAAAAAAAGCAAACCACAAATTTTATGAAAATGAGTGGCCTCCAAGATAATCATATTTGAGAAAATGTGAGCCACTAATATCACTTTAGAATATATTTATATTTATTTTACATGATGGTGCACGCGTGCGGATTCTCATCGCTGAAAAGTGAGGCCGCAGCCTCATCAGAAGCCAGGGCAACAGAGTAAGCCGCAGGGGTATGGAAAAATGTGTGGGCCGCGGCCGTGCCTTGTGAAATATCGTAGTACTGCTCAGCAACATGACTTGGGAATTTGTAGAAAGACGAAACATGGGATGAATATTGTGGAAAAGGCCATGGCTCAGCCACCTTTCCTGTTTTGTTAATGGCCTTTACAATTTTTTTCTCTTCAATGGAGTACCCTCGAACTGTTACTTTGTGCATCTCCATGTCAACTTCCACTGCCTCAACACCTGACAAAAAAATAAACTATATATTAATCATTTTGAATTCTTCATGGTTTACATCAAGGATTTCAATAAAATTATATATTAATCATTTGAAGTCTTCATGGTTTACATCAAGGATTTGAACTTGAGTTGAATATTTAATAAACATTCCAATTGAATATTTGATAAGCTTTGGAGTTGTATATTTACTAAGCATTAGATTTGATAGGCGATTATTTTAAGAGCCCAAAGAGATTGAGATAAATATTGAAAGAGAGAGAGAGAGGGAGTCCTAATAAAATAATGAGGAAAGAGGAATGCACTATGTGATTGATAGAGAGAGGAGGGGGGAGGGGGAGAGAAGGTCGTGTTAGAAAACTCTCAAATCGATTATCTCAATGTCAAGATTCATAAATATAAAAAAAAAGATTTTTAGACCTAAAAATAATTTATCTTCTAACACATTATCTAGACCGTCCATTTTCAAGATTTTTAAGTCATCGCAAATATGCTTGATCATAGTCATTTCTAGAACTTGAAATTTATAATTGGGGGCAACAATATAGTTTATATTATCACAAGGCTTTGCGCCATGAAACTACATTTTCGGCATCGTTTTGAGGTGCACCTTACGTCAATAGTATACATCACCCTTGAAAGAACGCGTAGAGAGGAATGCACTATATGATTGATGCAAAGATATGCAAGTTTAAGTTAATAAGCTCCTTTAAGATTGTAGAGGTTACTAGTGACTAATACAAATTTAGGGATCTCATTACTCTCTCTCTCTCTCTCTCTCTCTCTCTCATGTGATAGTATACCTTTGAGTCTAAAGAGAGCTTTCTCTATCTTGGCGGTGCAGCCGCAGCAATCCATGTTTTTTACCAAGACTTCCACCACCTAAACACCACAAAATTGCCAGAATTTTAGCCGGAAAATGACCCACAAAATAAAATTATTTTCCATTAAAATGTTCCGATCGTGCAATCCGATTATACAAAATATGAACATTTAAGGCTAAGCACAATATTTACTAATAAGATATTACTTAATTAGTGAAGATAAACCTAAACATAAGTCTTTATAAAATAAGAAAACACTCACCGACATATTTCCAGCTTGAACTCCAAGCATTCAAGAGATGGATGGATAAGTGAGAGAGGTATTATATAGACTTTCAAATTTTCAAATATTCAATTAATATCATTTCCTTTTAGGAATTTTTTTTAAAAAAAATTGAAAATTGGAGGGAAAATGGGGAGCGCATGGTGATTCATGAGAAAAGCGGATTGGCTTTGGCGTGCAATTGTGAAAGAAGATAAACTTTTTTTATCACTTTCCTCAAAGCAAAAACAACTACTTTTAGCAGACAAGGAGACAACTTTTCTTCTTAGTTCCTAGAAAGAGAAGAGCATAGTCTATAGCGTATGTAAATAAAGATGCCCAAAAGCTCCCTCTTATGCATAAAAAGCAACAAAAAGCTGTCTACACCAGTAGTTATTTATTCTTTTCTTTTCATTCTTCTTCATACAGTGACCCACAGTGGATCCCATTTCTCTCCCATTTTTCAAAATATCTATTTCTATGTTTAACTTTAATTTGAAATGTGAAATGATGTTTTTGACATTGTTGCAAGCCACAACTCACTCTTGGAAGAATGCATAAGGAAAAACAATGTGAAAAAAGGGGAGCATACGCTGTGTTTTCTGCCTTGAGATCTTTTATCTTTTTAAATTTTGGAATTAAAAATCATTGGATGTTATTATTCTTTGAAAAAAAAGATTTTCAGATCCTAAATACTTTTATGTTGTGGGGTTCTTGGGAACCCTCGCTTGCGGAACTAAGGATCCCAAATACCAGAGTCCTGTTGTGCGCAGAAGATCTAAACCTGACAGGTTGATTTTTGGTAAATATAATACGAGAAAAATAGAGCCGGCAACAAGCAAGAAAAATCAAGCATGAAATTAATAACAACAAAAGTGAGCACCAGAATTTACATGGTTCGTCGTATTAGATGCAGAAACAAGATCCCAAAAATTGGATCCCACCAAGAGCATGGTATTATACAATTAGAAACAAAATACAAGAGTACGAGATATAATATGATAAATAAAGCATAAAACACACACACCACAAGAGTATACATATTTAAGTAATTCACCCAAAAGGGCTACATCCACAGGCACGGCAAACTGAAATCTATTATACCAATTAAAGTTACATCATAGATTTTGGGACATAGAGTTACTTATTTAACCCTCGACAAAACCCAGATGAACAAACCCTTTTAGACCTACTCTCCCAATAGGTACAACTCGTCGATCTCTCAACTCTATTCCACAGCTAAACTACTGTCCAGGAAAAGACACATCTTTATTCACAGTTAAACTATTATACAGGAAGATAACTTTGAGAGTAACCAAAATTTTCTCTAACTAAAAGAGGAAACTACCCAAAATCTTCAGGAGAACCGTTTCTCTTTAAGAAACCAACTTCTCAATCTAAAGGAGGCACCATCGTAGTGTTTCTCTCAACATGAAGCTCGCTTCTCTCTAAGGGCGTGTTTGTTTCCTTAAAGATATATATGCGTGTTTGTTTCCTTAAAGATATATATTAACAATATAAATATAAATATATAACATAATATAATATATAATATAATGTACTTTATATATGTTATTAATGTAAATTTATATTATATGTAACATATAATATATAATATAATATAAGATATTTACATATTATATATAATATGATAAATATAAATATTATATGCAATATCATAAATATATATTATATATATTATAATATTTATTATATCATATTAATAATACTAATATTATGTATTTATATCATATATAGTAAATAGTGATCAACAAAAACATTCCTACCCTCCCTCGCCCCAACTCCCTTCCAAGAATTTAATCTTTCATGTTTTAATTAAGGAATGGGAACTTTGTTGGAAGACTATTTTCTAAACTTTTAGATGGAAATTGTGTGTCAAACATGGAATTTTTGGAAAATTAGAAAGATTTTTTTCTAAAAGAAATATTTCAGAAAAACAAACGCCCCCTAAGGGGTTTCTCTCCATATGAAGCTCTCTCCTCTCTAAAGGGAGATGTTGCCTCTCATGCATGGGATGCTTCTACCTCTCTCTCTAGAGAAAGCCGCATTTCCTATATGGCGATCCAAATAGGGTACTGTCAACCCATAAATGATTTCAGGCAATTGTTGTATAGTAATATGAAGCAACAACCTTAAAAAAACATCTTATATCCATTTGTTTGACCCAAATTTTGAAATATATACTCTTTTCATTCTAATGAACAATTACAAAATAAGAAAATCTTGAAAGCCCAACCTAAGAAGTATTTTTTAGCCCAATTAAAATAAGCCGTTCATTATGGTAAAATGCTTAGATCTAGGTCTTAGAAGGCTTTTTTTATTTCCAATTTTTTTGGATGGATTTATTATCATTAGATGAACAATGTTAAAGAAATAAAAAAATAATTTTGAGATCATAAAAGCTAAGATCTTAAAATTCACAAAATGAATGGTTTAGATTCGTTTTTTTTGGGGACTCATTTTGACCATATCTAGCGTTCAAATTGAACTTTTTTTTGGGGGGGGGGATTGATTATTGAGATGAAGAGAGTGCGTGTGCAAAATTTGAGGTCATACAAATACCACAAACATGATTATCTAGAAGTGTCATTGCATT
>NW_006498233.1:1155607-1204657 GCF_000471905.2 Amborella trichopoda
CCACTAGGTCATATGAGCTTAATGTCCCAGATTGATTTTGGGCTGATTTGACGATCACGGATGTCCGTTAGTATTTTAATTTTAGTTTTTTTTTTACTAATCCAAATCACTTGAAATTTGAGGCATGTGTTCACAAAAACAAGTGAATCTTTGAAAAATATCAAAAAATATTTTACATAAAATAAATTGATCAAAATACCCCCAAAAATTTTCGACAGGTAGTTTGGTCCTTTTTTTTAACGAATATTTTTTTTATATTTTTATTAAGTGCGCCTTGATGAGAATAACACACAACTAAAATTTCAAGTGATTTGGATCTATAGAAAAAAAAAAAAATTCAAGCACTACAGGATATCCGTGATCATCATGTTGGCTTAGATTCATTCTGGGCCGTTGGGCTCATATGTTTATATGAGCTAGTAGGCTAGTCTCATCATTTTCCATATATATATATATATATATATAAAAGATTTCGAGTGACAAAAAATAGTGCATCTTGCGAAATGTTATCTGGAACGTTCATTTTCAAGCTTTTGAAGTGTTTATATATCTGTTTGATTTGAATTCTTTTGGAGTTTGAAATTTTAAAACTAAAGATAAAATAGATTCTCGGGCTATCTTAAAAAAATTTAACACCAAAATTACAACTCATGATAAAATTTAGAGATGCATCTTACTTTAATTGTTTAAGGTCACAAAGCACACCCTTTAATCTTATGGATATAAGAGAGGAAAAAAAAAAAAATTCAAAAGTACCGACTTCCATGATTGCGCATGTAAAAAAACTAAAGTTAAGGTTTTAGATATGGCTATCTGGATGTGGACACAAGACCTTAACAATGGACCCCAACAAATGCGTTTTTGTTGAAAAACATCTTCAAACGCAGACAATTTTTTTATTTAAAAAAACGTAGACAAATGCGTTTTTGTTGAAAAAAACGTAAACAAATGCGTTTTTGGTGTAAAAAAACGTAGACAAATGCGTTTTTTTTTTATTTAAAAAAAAGTAGACAAATCCGTTTTTTTTATTTAAAAAAACGTAGACAAATGCGTTTTTGTTGAAAAACATCTTCAAACGTAGACAATTTTTTTATTTAAAAAAATGTCACTCTTGAAAAACATCTTCAAACGTAGACAATTTTTTTATTTAAAAAAATATATTGTTTAAGTACATGGACAGATGGACTCACGCAGTAGCATAAACCATTTGGAAAAGTAGAGGTCTAATGGACATCAAAATTTTACATACATGTAGATCTCAACTAGGTAAAAAAAAAAAATGGAAAAGTAGAGGTCTAATGGGACATCAAAATTTTACATATGTAGATCTCAAAAAATAATAATAATAATAATAATTGCTTATAAGAAAAATGAGAGACAATGAGTAACATTTTAAAGAAATGGGGCCTCAACTAGGTACAAAAAAAAAAGAATTCGTATAAAAAAAATGAGAGACAATGAGTACCATTTCGAGAAATAGGACCCCTCATTTGGTGAAGGCGGGTCTAGGTCTTCAAGAACTCAGCGATCTTTTTTGGAAGTTATTTATTTTTTAAATTCAAGATGGACAAAATTTTAGCTCAAAAATATAGGACTAGCTGTAAACCCCTTTATAGAAATATTCCCTTTTGTTACAACTGGGGTAAATTTTTTTATTAATCTCACGTAAAATAGTCACGAATTGCCTCTATTACAATATATCTCTTGCTTAATATGGATGACGTTTGTATAAGGTACCCTTTTTATATTTCGAAAACTTTATAATGTTTGAAAATATATTTTCAACCCTAATTATAAAATTTAAAATTTTTAAAATATTACAAATCGAGCAGATCTATAAACAGTTGAAAATCTTGAAAACCGTGGTCCAATTAATTTGTTACAAGATGTATTATTTTTAAGACTTGAAATTCTTTTTTTCTTCATATCCATACGTCTTGAGATCGAAATCACTAAATTGAAATGTTTCCAAACATAAGAACACTCCCTTTTAGAAAAATTTTGAACACCTTACTTCAATAATATATGATTGATAACTCATGTAAACTTAACGTTCGAACGCTAGCATATGTATCTGAGAACATATTCTCTCTCTCGTGTTTAACTAAATATTTCGTCCAAGCACTCAGCGAGGCTTCTGCTAAGGGGTACCCTTGACCACTGGCAGGTGAAAATTCTCAAAGAGTTTGAAGTTCTGGAATTGGAACCTAAATTTTTTTTTTGGGTAAGTCAATGGAGAGAAGGCTCCCTACCCGATTTTTTATTCATAGAAAAGGGATAACACGTTATTATACAACCTTATAATAAGGCAGTTGCGCCAAATCATGTAATAAAAAAAAACAAAAAATAACGATTACGTCAAATTACGGCTCTTGTATAAAGCGATTCTAGAGCATCAGCTTCCATATTCACCTCACAAAAAATATGAGCAATAGACCACCCATGAGGCGATAACCTAAAACTTTACCTATATAGTAATATGTGATATTATGTTGTATAACCTGTCTGGAGTTATGGGAATTGCTATATGCCATGTTTGATTGAAACTAGAGTTTTAGAAACTTGGAGATCTAAAAGATAGCCTTTTTTCCTTTTTTTTTTTTGAACAATTAACAAGTTGGCCTTTTTTTTTTTTGGAACAATTAACAGTAGCTATCGTTAGAAGAGAGCAAAAGCTCCATAGTACATAATAAAATAGCGAGCAATAGCCTATACTGCCAAAGACGACCAACCCAAACTTAACATCCCTGACCCATTAAGGCCCTGTAGTGCAAGCAAAATGACCCCAACTAAGCATACCCAAGCAACTTCCACAAACCTCAAGAGCTTCGACCTACACCACTCAAACCAAGACTCGCACCAAAGACCCATAGGAAGCTCCATCCCATGCACGATATCCTCTCGAACCGGGGTTGAGACTGCGAACCAAGCTGCACTTGTCTAATGACGCCCATAAATAATACATTAAGATATTAGCAAATTTTAACCGTTCAATAAAGTTTCAATGACAAATATTTAACGATCATACATCTTTAACATAATCGACGGTTTAGATCTCACAAATATAAGGACAAATGATTATTGTTTTGCATTGAATTTCATTTTTATTTTCTCGTAGCACATCCATAATAGTACACAAAAGTAAATATGGGAAATATAGAACTAATTTGACAATCCTCTCTGTCTCGATAAAATGCACTCTCGCTCTCTCTAAATAAAATGCAACTCTCGCTCTCTCTAAATAAAATGTAGACTCTCTATCTCTAAATAAAAAGTAGACTCTCTTTCTCTCTAAAATAAAAAATAAAAATATATATCTCTCTCTCCAAAACGGACCCTTGGAGGGAGAGGAAAGCTTTAGCAATTCTCTTCATCTCTCTATCTCAACAGGAAAACCAGGTTAGCACAAACTTCCCACGACTTCTCCAATCAAATCCGATGACAAAATCAGGAGTATCCATTATTCAACCCCCAAATAAGTGCCATGTGATATATTCTTAGTTTATTTTTTCTGAATAAATATATTCTTAGTTTATTTGTTTCCAATTTTTAAAAAATTGAAAGCATTCAGTATTCATTTTTAAATTTTATCTTTTGTACAATTTTTTTAATTTTTGCAATGTTCCGCTTTTATATTATGCATTTTTGGTTTCTAGGGGCTTCTACGTTTTTATTTTTCAAAAAGCACTTCAGACTTGAAAATGGAAAAAAATTATTTTCTTTTTTGTGATTTTAGTGTTGAATTTTTAAGAGATTTTACAATTTTTAAAATCTCTTTAAAACCAAAAAAAAAAGAGTGCAAATTATGTACGGACATTATTGGGAGGGATCAATTATCAAATGGGCACTCGTTTGCCCAAAATTACGAACACCACCCCCCTCCCGCTATAATTTTTTTCCTAAGTGGCTTCCCTATCCGGCAATATGAAAATTGGATAGGGTTTTTATTTTGGCACTCAAGAGAATTGTCGGCAATTGCGTTGTCAAACAAAGGGATCCAAAAACACAGGCGCCAATTTAAACTTGGGTCAATTTGTTGCGAAATACCAGACAACTATTTAGACTTTCTAAAACCTGAGAGGCTATTTCACTACTCTGGCCAGTCCATTTTCTCCTCCCTCTCAAGTTTGATTTCTCTCACATCCTCTCTAAAGTTCTTAGATTTCTTTATCATCTTTCTATGTTGGATTATAAGGAGATGGGCCTTGTGGCGAGCTCTTCTCCATTTTATAAAGAGAGAAAATTAGTCTGAGAGAGATGGGAGCTCTTCTCCATTTGTATAAAGAGAAAATTAGTCCCGTGAGATAGGAGAGGGGAGCCCTTCTCCATTGTATAAAGAGAGAAAATTAGTCCTGTGAGAGAAGAGAGCAAAATGTTGCCCTCATTTTTGTTTTTGCATAAAATGCATCTTCGTGACGCCCTAGCTCCATTATCTCCTAATTTTCTAGACTTGGTTGCATTTTTGGTTTTAAGGGCTGCTACAATTTTTCTTTCGTAAAATAACTTAAAAACCAAAAATGAAAAAAAGTAAGAAAAATTATTTATTCAATTGTTTGTATCTTTAGTTTTTGATTTTTTTGAAAGGCTCTTAAAATTTTCCCTATCTTTTTTAGAGTTCTCTTTATTTTTCATAATTTTTTAATTTTTTAAAAATTATTCCACCAGTCCCACTGGTGAACCAGTCTGAACCAGCCACCCTGAACGGACCAGTGTGCTCACTGATTTAGCGTGCTCATTGGTTTAGTCGGAGAGTATTGGCGTGCAGGGATAGAGAGCATTTGAATTACTCGTGGCATGGGATTATCATGGCCTCAAGGGCATATTTCAGAAAGTGACTATTAATTGAAAGGACAAAATGTAAGAGCATATTTTACTGTAATCTACGTGCACTTGCTGGTTTAAGAAAAAAAAACATATACCATATTAATCATGTAATGGGTTAATCTTCAAGGTGGAATCTAATCCAGTATTTTAACACAAACCACAACTCCAAAAGGGTATCATCAACGAGGTGAAAGTTGATTGACGTAAAAGAACATTTTTTTCATTCGAGTTTGAAAGATAACTTGTGGGATGATTTATTGCATATACGTCCATAAATTACAGACTTAGATTACTTTTATTCATCGAAAAACATGCACATCCACAAAAGAAACAGTGGGAAAAAGAAGAACATATCTAGCAAGGATCAAAACAATATTTACCACCCTAGAACTGGAAACTTTCAAGCAAACTAGATAATAGATTGGCTTATGGCTCCTATGTATAATTTCAAATGGAAACTGACCTCATAATCTCATTGAATAATACTAAACATTTAATGGACAAACTCTAGAGGAGTTCACGAACACGCACTGGCCTTTTAACAGCATTTGTGAAACCCTGTATAACATATCCAAGAATTGATTCAGGACTGAGCTTTTTTCCTTTTTTGGGGCACAAACAAGAGTTCAAAAAGTAATATTAGATACAGAGTTAGATAGTTTAAAAAAAAACAAAGAGAGAAATTTTCCACAGTCCATACCTCATTAAATTTGAATAGAAGGGGGCGCGAATCTCTTTCTATAGTTGCTGATTGTGGCAAAGATGCGTCCGGACCTTGAGACCCTTTGCAGTTTGATTTCCTAAACCTGATAGAAGAAATTTAGCGTAGTTAAAGCCAGAATAAGAAAACCAATCAACCATATAATGTGTGTAGTTTGTGAGAACCAAAAGTAACATATCCATCAGTCTGCATGCCAATAACAATCTCATTAAACAAAAACTATCACCGTTAACATTCTAAATTTAGAGTTAATTTGCCCTGGAAATTAATGAATTGACGGAACAAAAGGCAAGTTTTTACATTTTCTTTTCAACAGTAGCAGGGACAACTTAGCTAAACAAATATTTGAGTTACGGCCGGTGCCCACATTCTTTTAAGGTGATAGTTCTTAGGTAGTTTAGTCACCTCTTCTTAACTTAGACATCTACCTCGGGAAAACCCTTTCAGGTTAAATACAATTGGAGTGTTAAAAGTGTGTTTCCAGTATTTTGACATTTGATTACAACATAAATAAGATATCACAATAGAATATATGAAGGCATTGAAAAGGTTTGTTTTTTTTTTGGGGGGAGAGAGAGAGAGAGAGATAGAAAGCACCTGTCAAAGAAATTGGAGCCACCCACAGGCTTCTTTGCATTTCCAGTTGTCTTAGTCATGAGCCCAACTGCCTTAACATTATTAGATATCCCACCATGAACATTCTGTTGTCTTGGTCTTACATTTTCTGATTTTGCTAGACTAGTTTCTACAGGTGAAGCCGCATAACTAGCTTTGGTAGAATATGATTTTGCATCTCCTTTACTTGGAAACGGCACGCTTTCATGAACACTGACTTCAGATGGAAGTTCAAATCTACTCCTGTTTTCACCCAATAGTTTATGTTTCTCAACCTGCAAAGAGGCTTTGAAGATATCACAAGGGATTATGCTTACTGATGCATACATGCAGTAATTTTGCTTACAACCCACAAATATCCTTTCACAAATCATAATTTTCTTTTTTCAGTGACATTTAGGGCCTTGGGAAATAAAGGTTGCATGTTCAACTGTGAAACGAAATAAAGGATACAAATCATAATTTTCAAGTGAAAGGCTCGAATTCAAAAGGACATAGTTGGAAGTGGTGAGAAAATATATGGGGACTTATGGCCTCACTAAGGGTATGGCCCTTAACAGAGCAGAATGGCGGACCAAGATTCATGTAGCCGATCCCAATTAGTTGGAAAAAGGCTTTGACGATGATGATGATGATGATGTTCAACTGTGAAAACATATCACACATTATCTTTTATTTTATTCAAATTACAAACGTGATTCTTGGCACGTAAACTTAGGAGCTATGTGAGGCAGATTGCCAACAATACAGTTCATATTAAAATGAATAAAATAGAAGAATACAAAGTACACAATGCTAAACCCATGCATGGAAAAAACGTACACCACAAAAATTATCAACTGTCGGACAGGATCGCTTGTATATTCTAGCTAATACGATATCCAAATTTGACCTAATCCTCTTGGAATCCCAATGAGATGCAACTTGGTGATGATTGCCTTTGATCCACAAATTGTTTATTGTATTCATACTTGCCCTTAGAAAGTAGAAACACTTCATTCTACAAACAAAATAGACAATGATCCTAGTATCAACCTTTATGAAAGGTGAACCAATAGACTCACCTCATGAACCAAGATCTGTCTCACAGCTAAAGGGAGGATATAGTGCCCAGGATGGTGGTCCTATAACAAATAAATTCAAATATTAGAAATGTTTCTAGTAGCATGCACAAATCAAAACGAATTTAGTGATGCCATACCTTAAATTTCATGAAATCACCAAGAGGAGGATCTAAACAAAGTGTCGAAACCTCAGTAGCCGCATATTTCTGTGTACCCTCTGGGGGATCAACTTTTCCATTCTTATATGTTATTGAATAAGAAACCATTGTTTCTACTACGTTATTCACATGATCCCTCTCTCGATCAGATAATAAATGCATTGCAACCTGAAACAGAAAGTGTGAAGGAAATTTGTAATACGAAGCAAATGTCAGAGTAATCCCAGATGGTTCCAGTCATGTTCCAGTCATGCATAAAGAGGGATATAACTGAGTCATCCAAAGTTATTTCCCTGTGATGGCAATGCACCAATGCCTTTAAACAAGTGCAAACAATTTGCAGCTTGGAGAAAATGCAAGGACCGGAAGTGAATCAATCACAACAAGATATATTCCGTATTCAAATATCTGAGCACTTGACTATTGAAAACAGCAAGCAATATACATTTCATAAGCTTTTACATATCAATGAAGTTGTACGGCTTCTCATAGAATAAACAAATAATCCACGACCAGTAGAATATGGTATAAATGTACTTTGAAGGGGTCACAACATCCAATTCTGATAACAGACAATGGAACATCAACCATGTCGGAGCAAATATTTTGGTGGGCCACACTGCACTTAACCTCTTGCGTGAATCATCAGGAATATATGTGGATGCCCCGACAGATTACCATATTCCGCACATTATTGAATTATGATAATTTAGTCAACTTAGATATTGGAAATCTTGACTTCTATCTTCTAAACATAGGGCAGACCTGCCATCCAAGCAAGAACAGAAAAGCATTGAAGGGAAGTGACAATAAATTCCTAAAAGTGGTCTGAACAAGAGCAGATCAAAATATTAGTTTTACACCAAGCAAAAATGTCATAAATATTAATTAATAGAGCAAGGCAATGTTAAGTCAGAAGCTTATAGTAATAGGTGCAAGATGAAACTTTTGATTAGGTGCCAAATATACTGGATCCCATACCATGTTATCACAATTCGTGATTACATGGGCAAATAATGCTCAGATAGCAAGAATAGTTGTTGGAATAGGGATCTGGCTCCAGATTGGGATCGGGAAAGGGAGAGATGGATCGTGAAAGGCAAGAAGCTCCCTAGGGTAAGGATTGCCATTCTTATACCCTAAGATATAGGGATCTTGGTCCCCATATGTATGGGAGCTCGATCCCAATATGTTGGAGATATGGATCCTGATATGTGACAGCTGAGCTAAATATGAACCTTGGGCTTCAACTTAGTACTAATATTACTGGAATTCTTACTTTCTCAGTATTAACTATTAAGTTGAACCTTAATTCTACTATACTATACTTTATACTAATATACCATTGATGCCGCATTTAAACTTTGACGGGCTATGCTCCATAGTCCATAGTCCATACCAGTGTCATAGAAACTATTAAAGTTCTAGTGATCTAGTATAGTACAGCATTATACAAACTAAACTGTAGTGTAGGACAGTTACATTAGTAGCATAGGGACATTTATCAAAATACTCATAAGTGATCAACTATTGAACATTTCACCCATATTTTTTTATTTAATTTCAAAATACCCATCAAAATACACATGAGGAATAGTTGAAAAAGGGTAAGTTGTCAATTTGTTGAAAAGTTAGGTGTATTTTGATAAATTTCTCAGAGTATAATCAAGTGAATATAACATATTGCATTACACTATACGTAGTATTTAGTATATAGTATAGCGTAAATGAGTACATGATACAATATAGTATTTGAAAACCCTGAAGGGCCAATAGATCGGCTATCCAAAAAACTGATCCCGAGCGTAGATCAACCAAATCAGCCCGATCCAGCTTTAAAAAAAATTCAAAAAATTAAATTGCTATAAAATCTTTTTTATGTTCCAAAATAATATTCACGTATTATTTTACAAAAAATACATGAATATAGAGATACCATTTTCTGTCTGAATGTCTTTTCATCATTGCATTTACATCACTTGAAAAAAGGAGAATGCAATCATCATGGATATAAATGCATGGTCCAAAATGGAGCATACAATTATGAAAAACATAATTCTGAAATGAAAGAAGACATTGTTCTTCCTCTTCATCATGTTGTCTCCACTCGATTGGGACAGATTGGCCTCATAATCATCTTTTCTCTCACCCCCTCTTCCTCCTCCTCCCCCTCCCCCTCCCCCCACCCAACCTCCTTTCTTTTCTCCTTCAAGATGTACAACATAAGAATTTCTCATACATCCCTGCTCGTCAGCACCTTCTTTGTCATCTTCCTTACTAATTGTCTCAAGCAATGCTCTCTTATATACCGTTGGCTTTTCTTCTTACACTACCCACTGCTCAGTTGTATCTCCGACAAATATTCCATTTAGGTCGACTAGGTTGTACTCCTTAATTTTCCTCATTATTGTTGCTCTCAAATGCTCAAATTGTAATGAATATAAACTAGTTTTGAAGACTCTTTGATGTCAGTCAATTCCTTATTGAAGAGCGAAACCACTAGTATGTGCACCTAGTTTCATTGATTGTCATCCTCTGTAAGTGAAGTGTGTCATAACGATGTATCTCCCACCATTCAACTAAACTGAAACTGCAAAAGAGCCATGTAAGAAATGGGCCAAATTATTTCACAAGGTGAAAGCTGTGAAATAATGCCTAGTTAGTTAAGACATAAGAGATAACCTAGTTCTCATTGCACTATGATAATCCCTATCAAATCTAGATGCAACTGAGTTTCTACAGCCCTATAAACAAAGTTGAGAGAAAAATTGTGTCTTGGTGCTTTAATTAGACCTTAGAAATGCACCAAGTCCATGAAATTCTTAAAATTAAGGTTAATATTTACCTTCCTCAGTGCTTGTATTTGATTCCTATGGCTTATCTCCAATGATATATCTCACCCCCTCCATGATCTTATTGAGAATATTAAGCATCAAGTAGAAATATTTGGGGTGGAAGTAGAAACCTAGATAGCACAAAGATGGAGAGACCATTTAAGTTTGCAAGGACGAAACATTTTAATATTTAAACTTCTAAAAATATATTTTACCAGCATAGTGAATCATGTGGGCCACCTGAATATTCCACCTTCTCTCAATGATCTCTACCACTTTAGAGGCAAAACTTGCACTTCTCTAAAATAGCCACCTTCTCCCTCTCGATCCCTTCCGAGAGGCGCCTCATAGAGGTTATCTTGTCAGCATCCACCAACTGTAAAAGTGTCACCAAAGGAGTGGTGGCATCCACAATCCTAGCACACCTAGACCAGAACCACTTATCGATGACTATGCTCTCCACTTTCACTCCCTCACAGGATTTTGAGAGTTGGAGTTTTATCCACTCTTCATAAGTGAACAACCTCTTCATTGCAGCTTGCTATTATAGAATAAAGTCCATGGTCAAGTAGCATGTCGTGAAGCGAGAGAGGGAGAGCTGATTAGCTCCTTATTCTCATATTGCCCCATCAAGTTAAGGATTTTGGCATAGTTGTAGATGAATTTCGTCGAATTTCGTCACTAACTTTACGCAATCCATAGTCTCCTTCACAACCTTGATCTCGCAAGTCTCCTCTAACATGATATCCATGCAGTGGGCAGCTCAGAGCGCCCATATTAGATGCTTCCTTTTGAGCATCAACTTCGACCCCAAAGCAACAGATGCCCTGGCATTACTGGCAATAATCTGGACCACATGTTTTTCTCCCATATCCTGGACTATCTACTCCATTACTTTTGTTAGGAACTTCATTTTTTTCTTCATTGTTTTCTCACCCTTGTGACCTCTCTGCTGGATATTAAGGTCATTCTACGTGAGTAATAAACCAAAATGTTCAAATAATCATTTTGAATGGCCTTGTCCTTCTAACCGTGACTCATGATGACGACACTCGCTCTCAACTAAACCTCCTAAAACTCCCCAATAAATTTTTGAACACCCTACACCTCTTCATCCAAGATTGGTCCACTGAGCTTGTATGCCGCAGGGAGCATCATCCCAAACTCCCTTCTGAATTGCAGTGATCATTGACTAATATGCTTTGATGGGGATCCCTTCATCATAGAAAGATTTTCCAATAGCCCTCTTCACTAGGTGCCTTACACCTATAATCATGCTCGCAGAGATGTCTATTTGTTGCGGCCTAGGCTTCGAGAGGAATGGGGCAATGCGACCCTCAACCATGGGTCTCGGAGGTCTACTGTGTCCTCACGCACCTAGCATGCATGACATTAGCATTCCTGGATAAGCTAGGAGTAGTTTCCTCGAGATGTGATTTATGGGACGAGGTTCCCCAAGATTCCCAAATGACCCTTCTGTTGCACTAGAACTAGTACCAAGTGCCCCTACACCTCCATACATGCCCATAATTGCGCCTTACAAACCCATGTTGGGCCTTGCCAACATACTTGTGTCGACCCCTCCATACATGCCCATGTCTCCCTCCATGCATTCTCATGCCGTACACACCGTACATACCCATCCCACTCTTCAATGGTGCACTTCCTGAAAGCTTACTCTCATCACAAGCTCTATGTTGAGGTTTGAATCACTCATTTGCACCCATCCCACTTGATGGCACATAGAGGCTTGCAATCTCCTTGTCCATCATTTGGTTGGCTATCTTCTTGCCGTTGTTAGCTTTAAGAGCCGCCATTTGCCTCCTCACATTGCTAGGAACATCAGAGAAAGTAGCAACCTCAACCCCAATCCCTGCTAAGCACTGCGTAAACCAATTTCTCTGTATTTATCCCATTACTAATGACCCTGTGGCAATAGTTGCACACAATTTTGTCTTTTCTTGTTAGATCCTATCTAGCCGCATGATGCCATGCAAGGTCTTCTTTATGTTGAGACATGGTGAAAAAAGTGGAAACTATTATAAATAATAGGACAAAATATTATATCGATTCCACAAACAATAACTTCGTACTTTATTGTAATGTTATAAAATCTTGTTCACTAACATTCTATTTGGCAATGTTCAAAAATGCTGATTCAGGCGCCTAGGCGTTTTGGGTGCCTGGCCGCCTAAGCACCCGCCTAGAGACCGGGTGCCCTCACCAAAATTGAAAACTAGCCCCCTTACTCCCCCCCCAACCCTGAAAAAATAAACGGGGGAGTTCTTAGGGCATGGTTTTAAGTCTTTGGGAGTTTTTAAGGAAATTTTAAAGCCCCAAACTCCTCATGAAATAGACAAAAATGTATTAGTACAATCACATTACAGATTGACGGATACAAGACTCAAAGAGAGTGTAACTTGTAAGACATTAAAATGCTTGAAATCCCAAATATTATTGTAAGAAACTAGAAATCTAGACTAGAAACGATACACAAAGTCAACAAGGCAAAATCAAAAAACAAATACATCAAGTCATCAACCAAACATGTAAATATATTGTAAAAGAAAAAAAAGGTAAAAGAAAAAACAGGAGTCACAACATAATAATATGTTGTAGCAAAATAAAATCAAAACCCTCTTTCAAATATGATAATACTTTAAAAATATCAAAATCAAATCGATGTCGGTGCAAACTTCATCTATTGAGTCCCTAAAAGTCCTCATAATCAACTACTAAAAGCTCTAAATCCACCCACGAACTATTGCCTATGTTTTAAGAAGAAATTGAAAAAATCAAAACTTTATCGATCGTTCGATAAATCACTAAAGAGTAGCTTTTTGGGGAGTTTTTCTCGCCCTAAAAGCCACGGTTTTTGTTTTGGAGGTATAGAATATCCCCAAAAACCCTTTTCTCCCCTTTTTAGTGGGGAAAATGACATTTTTTTTTACCCTCGCCGAGGGTTTTTTTCGCCCTTCTACAAACTGTCACTAGTCGGGCGCCAAGACTGTAGCGCCTAGGCCGGCGTCGAGAGACAGACCGCATGATTCCACCGTTCAGAGAGTGCCTAGGTGTTTTTTGAAATTTTTTGCCTAAGCGGGCAAGTGAATTTTCGAACACTGCTAATTAAATATTGTGAATATTCCACTTAGATATATTCTAATATACAATACAACAATTATAATTTAGTATTACTTGTTTATTATTTAAAAGTTCATATATTCAACTGTAACAAATAAACCAATTATAATCCACAAGATAATTTAAAAATTCTTATACATTCTTTTTGGAATAAATATTAAAATTAAGAATTTCATACATTCTTTTGGAATTATTAATATTCAAAATAAATAGGATAACAGTTGAACATTAAATCAGCTTGACATAATAACTTTCCCAAAACAAAATCATTTTAACATTAGCACATGGTTATTTTCATTTTGGAACCAAAATACCAACTATAGACTAAAAGAAAAAACACAAAATTATACATTCTAATGGAATAATTTGCTATTACTATTTTTTGAAAATATGTAATTATTATTTTTAAATAAATATTCATTATTATTTTGAAAATAATTATTATATTATTAATTATTTTATACAATCAATTTTAATAAACTTCATACATCTATTATTGAATTGTATAGCAATTACAATATAATAATTCTTAGAAAAATATTATACAGTTTATTGTAATAATTAATCAATTTAGTAATAACAAACATTTCAAAAAATTTATTTTACCAATGCATACACATGTATGTGTCAAGCAATAATCTCCATGACCAAGAGAAAATACGGACATGGCAATACATGGGCAATAACACAAAACTCCATGATCACACCATTAATTAACTTAATGTCTTATCCAAATACGGACATGGCAATAACACAAAACTCCATGATCACACCATGAATTAACTTAATGTCTTCTCCAAAACTAATTTCTTTCAAAATCCAGGGCAAAAGAATGATGCAGGGAAATAAAGACATAAATCATTAATATTTACAATATTAATAATTATTTTCAAATAACTATTACAAAATAGAACTTTTTTTTAAAATGTACATTCTATTAGAAATTTGGAATAAATACTACAGTTACAAAAAAGAACTATAAATGTTAATTATTTTAAACATTGTATTTTAATAAATTGTATACATTCCATTGTTATATTGTAAAAAAATTATAATGCAAAATATAATAGTTGTAACAAACAATTGTACATTCTATTTCAATAATTAATAAACATAGCAATAACATACTTCTTTAAGAAAGTTTATTCTACAGAGAAATAAAATAGACAAAGTAGAATCAAGATAAATCAGAAAAGTTCAAGAAAAAATAACAGACTCCAAAAACTCAAACTACCTAATAAATTTTACATCATAACATCAAAATAATGTTCATTTCAAAAAATGCGAGCATTCTTTTGCTGAAAAATGAGAATCGGGCCAAGAAAAATCAAGATACTTTGTTACGATCTTAGGTGGTTTAAGGGCCTAACTTTCCGTGTTTCCATAACCCAAGGGTTTTGGGGCTCATAAGTTAAGTACCTAACATATTTAATGAGTAAAGGGAAAAAGAATCAAATTAACAATTATAACTGCCAACAAGATATCAAACTGATCCCCTAAGAAAATTTTACGGGTTATGAAAAATTTGTTTTCTCAAAAATGATTTTTTTTGGGGCAAACCCTAAACCCTGTCAGTTTTGGGGCTATATCTATAGGACAATTGGTTTAGATCCATTAAATTGAAAAGTAGTAATGTAGAGTGATGAATGAAGCTTCATTTGAACCAAAAAAAAAAAATTCAGAATCAACAATTTGCAAATTTTCAAGAACCCGAATATCACATGAAATGCCAAATTTAATAAATAAAATATAAAAAATAATAAATACCTGCTGTGAAGAAATTAGGTCCCTTGTAGATCGCGACCACAAATTGTTAGCCCAAATACAAAGAAGAATTCAATGTTTGGCTGATTTCAGAAACAAGTAGAAGGAAACCTTAAATTCTTTCGGGCTAGATCCACGAAAAAATGGGTAAATCATCAAATTGAGCCTATAATCTTGTAGAAGGCTCGATTACGACCATTTAGAGCCAAATTTGAGAAAATTGGGTCCAAAAATGAAGGAGAATGGCGGTGTTTGACAGATTTCTCACACAACAGCAGAACAAAAAAAATAGAAACCAAATTTTCAATCAAAAAAGGTAATTTTAGGTGAAATAATTCTAGAGAAAAGCATCTAGATGGCTCCAGCATCCAATCTACGGCTTCTTATAGCCCTCAGATCAACAATTTCATTGAATTATTGATCTGCAAAAGCTGGGAAAAGGGAAAACCTCCAAACAAAAAATGCTTTTACTATAAAATCATTGTTTGACGATCCCTCCAAATCACAGTATAAGCGGACCGCCAGTTCTCTGACAAGAACCAGTAATCCAAGAGAAGATTCAACCAGTTTCCGACCATTAGGGAACCGGCCTAGCCTATAGCAATACCCAATCCTGTTTGGACGATTCTGATCTGGATCGGCATTTTTTAAACAATGCTACAAAATATATTCTATTGTAGAATAGTATACCACATAGTAAAGTACATCGTATATTATAGTTTAATGTATAGTACAGTAGTATCACGTATATGGTTATATGGTATGGTAGTATAAAGAATATTAGATTTATAAGAATTTATGTCAACAACTGAACACATGTGCTTCTAAAACTCAATTACATCGTAAAAGAATCTCAATCCCATGCTGGTGGAACCTCAATCGGTTTACCCATGAACCTTTGGATATGATGCTAAAGAATATAGATACAATGCAACTCAGGATCTAGATCCCTAATAGGAAGGATCACAATTCCAAAGTTTAAAAAATTCTAGTGGAGCGAGGTCTTGCTCCTTAGAGCACAGAAGAGAGCTTCGACCCGCAATGGACCCTTGGTTGGGAGATCCCAACAACTATGAGCAAGATCTTACCCATATTACAGTAGTCAACACAAATACACTTCCAAGAAAGAGATCACCCACAAAATCACAGATACCATAAGAGAGCCTATATTATGTGACACCTGATTCGAACATGAGACATATGATATGGATCATAGGACAGGCCCACAAAGTGATTCTACTAATTTTACCTCGAACTATGAGCAATATCTCAATGCCATGCACTATAATACAAACAAAATTTTGACATCCAGCCGTCATTCACATCTCCATAATTTGTAAATTTATATTTACTAACGTTATTCATTTGAAACTCTTCAATGCATTCATATCATGCTAAAATAGGATATGATACAATAGAAAGTTAAATAAGACAAAATAAAGCTTCTAAAGGAGTGAAGGACAAATTCAAGAACGCTTACAGGCCTTAAAGTTGGCGGTGATAGAATATTTAATAACAAAGAAGAAGCATCTTGTACAAATGATTCAGGTGCGAAGTGCCTTGATATAGATGGTGAAATTTTGCCAAGCCAAAGCTTCAGAAGATCCTTCTTTTCCATGGAAGTTACTCTGGATCTAATCAGTCATGCATAAGAAACATATTATAAATATTTCTAAAATGGAAAGCACTAGTTAGAATTAAAACAGAAAACTATTTATGAGCACAAGGTACTTCGAAGTGATTTATAGCACTCTTCATTTGAATTAAGGCAGAAAGTTATTTATGAGGAGGTACCTTTGAAATGACTTAGGCCACTCAATAGTTGGTTTCTCAACCTGCGCAATAAAACTTCGAATAGCTATGGCCAGTGATGCTTGATAAGCTACAAGGTTCACAAATCTGTCATTCTATCATGAAATTTATGTAAGCTGTTGTATATATGAACCACATAAGGAATCAAGCAGTTACCATGGAGTGAAAACTGTTGGGTCCGTAAAATTCTCTGAATAAATGAATCAGAAACTCCAAGAATATCAAGGCATTTCACCTTTCAAGTCATAAGATATAACAATCACACATCACATAGGATAACAAAAACTATAAAACCACATATCAATGAAAATAAACATTCAAACTTGTACTATAAAGACTTACAGTTTTTTCCATCAAAGCGTCATGATAATGCAGATTTAGAAAGTTCTCGTAAATCCCATCCATAATCAGCTCGTAGTCTCCACTAAATGTCAAATTTTGAGCAAAGCCAAGTCAAATATGAAATAATGATAACCTATACAGAAGTAGAAATGCCTATCATGAAATCCCATCTTACTGGTTTGAAATGAGGTCATGAAGATGATCGAAATCCTTGTGTAAATTTTTACAGTCATTTCTAGTAGCCCTCTCAACTTTCACTTTTCTCTTTTGGAAAACCTGCAAAATGTTTTTAGATGCAAAGTTTAACCATAGACGATGTAACAGAATTGACAACAATGTATTATATATGAATGAAGAGCAAAAAAAAAATAAAAACCATTCGTAACTACAAAAACTTTACCTCCTTCCAAACATCAAAAATACTTCTCGACATGTCCTTTCGACCAATTACTTGGGACCCAATGTCTACCTAAGCATGAATGGAACATAGTTTTCAATACCCAAACGAGATCCATATATTCATAACAAAGTAAAATAAAGGGTTGAATATGACAATCTTACAGTGTTCAGATTCTCTTTCTTCTTGTAAAGAAATTGAAGCGCGTTTAGACATGAACGTATATCACATTCTGCAGAACAAACAAACCAAGAAAATAAAAAGAAGCATCTCTAAGTGCACGAAGTCTATATTAGAGAGAGGGTGGTAAAAGAAACCATCAAATCAAACATCCTCAGAATGTATTTACTAAAGGAATTGGAAAGAATATAATTAAATCCTTTTATTCACAAGAATACAAATTTTGATCGAAATTCCAAATTAGGAGGCGGAGCTTTAGATTATGGGGTTTTCCACTAATATTCTTTATATTTGGAAGTGTGGCCAGCATGATTGTAGTTCAAAGGTATAATCACTTTTGGCCCTTTAGGAAACAAACGCACTTGATATAATAGTGGGGCATCCCTGAGTCATTTATTATTTGTCTCATATGTACATTAATTGAAAATAATTCAGCTGGTTACTCTCACTTGTATGGTTGATCAGTTCTGAAGCAAGTCCTGATGCCTAAGGCATACAACTCAAGGCGATGTCAACCAGTGTACTAAAGCCTTGCGACCAAGACAAAAATTAAAGAGAGAGAAAGAGAGAATGAAACAGATAAAATATAATTTGCATTGGGACATACACTTCACAAGAAGCATAAGCAATTGCCCCCATTTCCTGGTTAGCCATCAAGCATAAGGTTCTTTAAGTTACTAAAAACGCTTCAATGTAAAATGTAAAAGCGCGATAGGAAATGAAATAAAACAATGAAACAATAAGAACCAGAGTGAATTATTCTTTTCAATTAAGGAAAAACCATACAATCCCGTATACCCCATCAGGAGCAAACCATATTGGTCCTCCTTATACCAGTTCACGGCCAACAAACATCTCTGTTAATCTTACAAGCTGTTATTCATGATTTTCTTCCAAAAAAAACACAAGAAATAATCAAAAAGGATTTCCAAAGAATTTATCGAGTTCAATTCTAGTCCATCATGCCAATGATATGCAAATCACATGGAATGGCCAATTTGATCATGTTTGGCTTAAAGAACCAAAACTGCAGTGGCAAGGATACTGCAAAATCATACAAAACTGACTCAACCCTAAACTACAAATCAAAATTTCATAACAGTTGGGGGGACCAGTCATAGATTTCTCAAGACAAAAGGAATAAAAGCGTCGACCTCAGTTTTGGTTTCATGAAAAACAACGTTTCAATTTCATGAACAATAATGTAGCACCCAAACCATCCAATTGAAACCACAGAATTGCATGGACCATGCTATTCAGAATCAATACAAAGCAGGAATTAATATCAAATTTTATAGATCAAGGATTATAACAGTAATCTATAATTACCCATTTTATCAACATAAGTAAAAGAATAAGCCTAGTTTCCAGATAAAAAAATCTGAAATTATTCTCATCATTTCTCTTAAGGCGAAGATATTCTCACAAACTAGACTTGAATCCCTTAAGCTCACCAGTATATTCAGCAAGGGCAGTAAGTCCCAACGCACTAGTCTTGAATCCCTCCTTTTTGCATATATATTTAAGCCTGTCCGAGTCATTTGTTATATATTCAGCACAGATACTAAAAAGTGATAGCTTGAATATTAACAATGTTAACTCTCATCATGTTATATTCCAATGTTAGTCTTCCGAACTATTAGACTCAATGTGCAACCATGTATTGCAAATGTGGGTACCTTTTAACCACACGACTAATGCTTGGCTGCACAAATGTGTGAACCCTGTAAAGAGCACCAAAAAAGTTAGAAAAATAGAATAAAAAAGAACAGCATATGGAATGAAATTAATATTCCGATCAAATTAAAACGACCATTGAAAACAAAATAGTGCAGCAAGAGATACAAACTAGCACTGCAAACGAATATGTAAGTAAAACAAAATATGCAAGCTCAACTAAAACAGACATTTGAATTGAACAAAAGAAATACTTACGTGGCGATTTGACGCAATGGCCGCAAAGCAGGAGTATAAAGGTCATTGCAGATGCAAATTATCTTCAAAGAAATTGCTCATCAAAAACAGAAATGAAAACTATTAAATTATATTCAACTACTGAAAATGGAAAATGTGGTACTTACAGGCCTTGAAAGTCTTGTAATTTTATTAGTTTTAGGAGATCCCTTCCTTGTGGAACTCTTCTCTGGCTGTGATTGATCAAGGATACCTCCTTTTCCTGCAATAGATTTCTTTTCAGCAGCCAACTGCAAAATCATTTGAGTTTCCAGCAGTCAAAATAATATTCATCGAGGAAAAGACATAATGTTTGAGAAATTTAGAGTTACAACATTATGAATTTCATCATTTGCAAAAGTAACGGTAGCTGTTCCAAAGGTCAAACTCAAATCAATGATGCAAGTCACTGAGCTGGCTCAAAATTATCTGAATTGGCTAGGAATCTAGTCTCTGATTCTGGATGGCCACAAACCAGAGACTCACCCTAGTTTGATAAGAATCACTTGGTTCACAAGAGTGAGCTGGATAGTTCACTATACAGACTCAGGCATTTCCCAAGTCCCGACTGATTCGTGGGGAATCAATCGAATCACACCTAAAACCCCTTCTTGGAGGTTTCTCCGCCTAAGCACAATGTTTAGCACTTCTATCTCCAAACAGGGCTCATTTGGGGCTATTTCAACCCCAAATTTGAGCCTCCTACCCTTTTTTGCATCTATAACAAGATCTACAACAATTTTTTGTCAATCAAAAAGCCATAATTTTCCAAAATTAAAAGAATCCATAATTGAGGTCGATGTTTTGTTACTCATCTCGGGCCTTGGACTCAACCCTAGCCCGAGTCGAATAACTCGAGTGAGTCCAAGTAGGCCCCTGAGTCCTATAAGAATAGGTAAAGCTGAATTTTTATAGAAAGGCAATATGGCACCTGCCTGAGCAATATAGAGGCCACATGGCAATAGAGGTGCTAGGTGAGATGGCCAAGGAAAAAGGTTTTTAAATGCTCAAAAATTTTTAGAGAGAATGATAAATGTAATTATTTTAGAGAGGGGAAGACCACTCCACAGAGAGAACTTTTAATGGCAGTCATCTAATACAGCCCATAGTAACCAAAATCTCTCACACATAGAGCACAATTTCGATTCGGATTGCTGATTCAGCAATTCCAACGAGGAATCTTCGTAGAATCCATTTCCATGAATTCAAGAATACTTATAAAATCTTGTTTCCAATACTTATTAATTCTTAATTCTGCAATTATTGAATCTCGAATCTACTTTTGTCAAATCTATATTCCAAATAGCGATATTCGATTGGATTGTTTCGAATCCAAATTCCTAAACATCAAGCACCGCGATTCTTAGATGCAAGAGAAAACGAATTAATCAAACATTTAATCCTGCTTCCACCCTCCTAGAGTCTCAATCTGATTTTTTTTTGGGAATTGTAATACCACAAAATTCAAATACTAATGTTCTAGGTGCACAAATATGTGACTTGTGGATTGGTTCAAATATTCATGGAATTTGATTTGTGTTATTTGGAAACCGGAGTCGATGTCTCCCATAGCTCATATGTGCTCCTATAGTTCAAAATCTCTATCACTCTTTATCCATGTTCGGGCTTGATGTTTAGACTTGCAATTTTCCCATGACATTACAGTCAAAATGTGAATGTAAGTCAAAAAGGAAAAAAACACTACAGTCAAGAAGGCTTGCTATTTTCTAAAAGTAATCAGAATAGATATTTAGGTTCGATTTGGAACACGTTTCTAATAGTGCTAAGAGTTGCTCGGATTACGTTTCTATTAGAGTGCTTGGATTCTCTACCCTTTTTAAAATACAGTTAGTAAAGAGTTTTACGTTCAAATAGAGTTACATTCAGGTCAAATCTCAATTCTTACAAAGTAGGAATCTTGTTTCCCATGATACTCCTTGTACGGACATCAATTCCAAAAATAAGAATCTTCAAGCCAACTGCAATTCTCATTCCTAAAACAATTTGGAATCTCAAGCGTTTCCAACAAATATGATACAACAGTGGTGGTCCTCTCATACAGCCTCTTACACATCAGTGGTTTCTCCCAATACCATTGTTGGAGCTTCTTAATGCACCCTCCTTTATTTCTTTAATACTTTAATCAAGACGTTTTTAGTGATATTCTCAATGGAGAACAGAAGTAGAGGGAGAAATAAATGAACTATAGAAGCTTTGATTTTTAGAGAGAAGAAAAGGTCATGCAATTGAAATGGGCAAGAGTTCAAACTCTTATCTCTATGGCGTCTACATGCTAGGGGACCTGAGGCAGTGAGTGACAACATTACCAAGGGTTTCTAAAAGAAATACCAAAGAGAGAACATTAAAAAAAAATGCCGAGAGAGAATCCAAGGTTTTGTAAAGTTGCAGCGGGAAATATAGAAAGCTGGTCTTCAAAAAAAATTGCATAGAGAAAGAATCTGAGGTTTTTTAATGTTGCAGAGCCAGATATAGAAAAGAGGATTTTAAAAGGAAACTGAAAGAGAGAGAGAGAGAGAGAGAGACAAAAAGAAGGGTCGTGTTGTGTCTTTTAAAGAGAGAAAAGTAGTGCCCTTTCGATTGGATTTGTAGCCTTTAAAGGCCTAAAGAGCATATAAACAAAATTAATTATAGTGGACTTCGTACTTCAATGCAAGTTTATGCATTTGACTTGACCTAGTGTGGGGCAGTTTATGGCCCATTATGTTTAAAACCCTTACCCATGGGCATAGGCGATACTGTTGAGGGTTTATTGTGGGTCCCCTAAGGTGGGAGAGATGTCCCACAATATTCTTTATAGTCCAGAAGAATTGTGTGATCTCCTGTGTACTACGGAAGGACCTGTGAGAGCGACGGCCAAATCCTCTATAAACTCCCACACAGCATGGCATGTGCATATGAAAACCGCAATTTGGCAAGCAACCTTGTATAGAGAGATACGTGTACATGTACATAGAGAGCCCCCTTGAACTATAAATAATTTTTTATTTACTCTTAAGGGGGGGAACCTTAATCCGAATACTACGACTATGGTTCTATTATCTATTGGCTAACTTTGACAGGCCAATTATGAGTCCCTGCACTTGACTATGAGTCATGGATCCCGTTGGTTTAGTTTGATAAGACAATAGTGGATCATGGATCTTGGCATGCGTGGGCATTGGAATGCCCTGTCATTCACTTGTTTTTGACCTATTAGGTACCAATCACATCCATTATGTTTTTCTTAGTGTTTTAAATTTTTAAGGACGTCAGAAATATCGATTTCAATTAAAATTGTGTTTCTATGATTTTTGCGACTTTTCATAATTTTAAAAATATTTTTATTTGATTAAAATGTGAGTGGAAACCAATTCTCTTGACTTTGATTACAATGTAGACAAATACAAGCCAATACAACTTAAAATTTTTCAATACAACTTGCAAAATCAAATTACAGCAAGATCACTACAACTATGGTGAGCTATTGACTTCCAAATACACTCAAATGAGAGGATACAACTCAAATAGGATCCCTTGCGCATGAATAAAACAAGCCATAAAAGGAGATCATCAAACTACACATGTATATTGTGCACTTGAAAATTCAATACTACTCAAAATTACAAGGCAAAATTACACATCAATAAACTCATGAAAACCTATCACAACATAATCTCCATTACATTAACATACATATGCTCAAATGTGCAATGCATCATGACCATGGGAAGCAATCGAGCTCTTGGGTGCCCGGTTTGCAGCCTTGGGTTTTTGTTATGTATCATTGGGCATACCTCAAAATAGGGCTAATTCAACATATATAAGTGGGAAGTCAAGCATCTACTGATACACAAAACATGGAAGGATTTGTAGAGATTTAAAGATCAAATCAAGTGGGAAAATCGTAGGAGAAAACCAGGCTTTCAAAACATAAAACTGGTTCAATTGAGTTCACAATTTGGCTCTCAAAATTTTAACATAGTCTCCTCTTATGAAATCAACAATTTAAGAGGTCAAGGAAAAGATCTAAATGACTAATATGATCATGAAAAACTCAAAGATATATCAGCCAAAATTACTCCAAATTCAAGGATGAAAACTCATGGAAAACTATATCAAAAGGTGCATGGATGAAGCCTTTGACTATATGGATCAAGAGAGATCAACGATGATTCAAATGATCATATATCTAATCATCAAATGATGAAGAAATGTTATTGTAATTGAGAATTTACAGCAAGGACAAACTAAAGCAATCAATGGAAATAGAAAAGATCTTACTCAATTGTTGAAGACTTGAAGACTAGATCATCCATGGCTTAAAATTGAGCTTTAGATCACTATTAATAGAGTAGCATAAGACCTTCAATGGAGGATTTTTGGAGAGAGAAAGGAAGAGGGAGTCTAGCTTTGGGCATACCACTTTTGGAGGGAAAATTGTGAAGTGAACTCATGTGAGAAATGAAGGCTCAAGGGGATATTTATAAGCCTCTAACCCTCAAGTGTAGAGATGCTTCTAGATGGATGAATCTTGGCCCTCCATGTTATCTGCCAATGGCTAAAAAGAGAGGCTTGTTCCTAGCTGACTATCCACCTCATGCCATTAAGATGAGTGGTATGGATTTAAACACTTTTCTCCTCCTCTAATTCACTCCAATTTTCCTTGTTATTAAAATACACATGCTCTTTACATTTAATAAAACGAAAACCAAGATGGACGGTATTACCCTTATGATAATTTGTCAAATATTCCAGCAAAAAGCAAATCTCAAAAGTTCCTCCATTTTATAAGAGCATGTAGGGCTAATGAAATCATGCTACATAAATTAAGTGGTTAATTGTACATTTACCATATACCCTTAAGTTTAGGCTTGTAATTAATCCTCCACACATGTGCACAAACCCCTTGCTTAAAGCACTAAACATGTACTAAAATAATTTTTTCAAAGAGTCAATATTTCATAAAATGCCATAATTCAATATCCGTAAGTTAAAACAACAAATAACGTAAAGACATGGGGGTCCCTTGTGGGTTTGACGTCACCCCCACAACATCTCCACGTGGGGGGGGGCGTGGGACCCCCCAAGCTAACACGTCAATACCCATTGGCCATTTGGGTGTCTCGTGTGGGTCCTAGATGACCGTCTTTGTTTGTCATTTCTTTCAAACAATTTTGAAAAAGAGACTTTCTTGCCCAAAAAAACCCAGAAAATTCTCATAAATCCCTAAAAATCATTTTAATGATTTTCCATCAAAATAAATCAATTTCGAATTGATTAAAAATAGTTACAAGGAAAATTAGGATTTTTGAAGTTGAATTACGAAAAAAAGCACTACACTCGACTAGATCCAAAATCCAAAAGCCACCTTCTCAGTTTGACCCAACATACTCATGTCCCACAGCTTATAAGCACGGGCTCATGATCTCAACCTATCAAAGTCAAACCGATGTGCCACTCTGAATCCCCAAATATAAGTGGATTTCCAGTACACCCCCAAAAGGAGATGCGCACACATGGTGCGTGGTGTGGGGGTCCTCTATTGGCACATGTGCATAGCTCTAACCAGTGGATCCCTGAAAGAGCGGCTTCCCATGCATTCGATTGTATATGCACATGCTACGAAAAGGTTCTCAGAGTCAGGGATTTAGGCCAATGTCTCTATTGGCCCTAACCTTCCCGTACAGGGCTCGTTGTCATCATGCTCATATGCAAATCGAATAGCCATGGTCCATCACTCATTCGTGAGGCACAAACATAACAGCCAACCCCAACTAAGAGATAACCCTCAACCCTCTCGGTACCTCCCATGCATATAAATCTCCTCATGACTTAATCGGGGTTCCATGACTCTTGATCCCGATGCGCCAAGATCCTAGAGTCATGTCGCTCTTTTACTTCCACTGAAGTTAAAAACCATTGAAAATATCAGAATTTAAGGTTTGGAAAGGAAATAATTCCAACATAAAAACCCCCTAAAGGCTATTTCTAACCAAATGGGTAATTCAGAAATATTGTTTTAAATAGGTCGGATCCATGTGGAGGGGCTAAGGACCAAGCCGCCACACATGTGGGGCCCATATGGGGTGGCCGTCGGGCCCACATAGGTCACACGCCCCATCAAGTGGGTCGCCCTATTATTTGGGGATTTTTTAATTGTGTTTTGTTTAAAATGAAATTCTTGTTATGATCCTAAAATATTTTCTTTGTGGAAAAATTGTTCGAACAATTATGTTTAGATCTAGATACTCTTTGACAAATTTTAAATTAATTTCAATTTCTAATTATTTCTTTGCGAGAAAAAAGGAATTATAATCTAGATTGTTCTAGAAGATAAATGTGATTGGTCATAGATCTAGATTGATTAGAAGTGGATATGGGTCAAATCTCAGGGGATAAGGTTTCTAATATTTTCCCTTCATCATGATGGCTGATTTTAAGGATGAATGGCTCAGATTTATCTTCTCACCCCACAGATTACCTAAATATTTTGAATACAGCTGAATCCTAATCTAATTGGGACTCCCCTAGGACCCCTGAGCCTATAAATAGAGGAGGATCACCATTCATTCTCTACACCAGTTCTCTCTCTCCCCTTTCTTCCTCCATGCCACCATCTCTTTCATCTCTCTCTTTCTAGCTCCTCTCTCTTCTCTCTAAAAGGCTAGCACGCCATCCCCCATAAGGCACGCACCTCAAAAAGAGAGCCAAGAAGAGGGCCATGCCCAGCCCTAATTTAGATTAAGGGAGGTGCCATCTTGCAGCATGTCCCAAGATGAAATCCTATTTGTGACCCATGCTACCAACCCCATAGTTTTCAGATAAGGGCGTTCCAAATGTGCTTCATGATTTTAGATTGTGGATTCAACAGTGTCCATAATCACGTGCACCATAGGTCAGCTGATTGGGTGTGGGGTGTGATAAGCCCTAAGGGGAAAACCCTAGGCAAAAGGAGAAGTGCCACCTTGCGGCATGCGCCAAGGTGAAATCCTAATTGTGACCCATGCTCCCAGCCCCATAGTTTCTAGATAGGGGCATTCCAGACATAGTTGTTGGGTACAGCAACGGGAACAGATCTGGGATCTGGGGTGGGATCGGCAGATCAAAGCTATATTGAAGATCCTTGTGTTAAGATAGATGCCCGTACAAAGGTCAGGATAAAGGTCCACGTGTGTTGGGGGTCTAGCTCTTTTATTATATAGAATCGAGAATTATTATATAAAGGTGTAAGTCCAAGGGCATTTTTTTGAGTTTCTTAACTCAGGGAGTGCATTACTAAAAGTGGTCCAAAATATTATGGAGCGAGGAATAACTTTTATAGGAAGAAGCTCCATTTTCTTAGAACACGAGTTCCTCGTGCAGGTAATAAAGATCTGTGGCTTTAAAATATAGCTCTTGGCATTGTTAACCAATAACATGTAGGCTTAGTCCTTCTATGAAATAAATAAAGAACTTTAAAGTGATCACATATTGGTAGGATCTGGATGCCATATATGGCGATTCTTGTGTTCCGTTATTTTGAAATCTAGATCCCAATGCACTCTAGAGCCCGAACCATAAGACTAGGGAACTAGATCCTATAATGTTTAGGTATGCGAAACTAAATTGTAAGGAACCTGTTCCCTTATAAGATGGAGCAAGATCCCGAAAACATTACATTGAGTTTCAGACGAGATCTGCTGCGAGATCGAGAGAATCAAGGTTTTGCAAGGGATAGCCAAGCAAGGGAGGAGATCCCAGTGACTATGGTTCTAGATGTGCTTCATGATTTTAGATTGTGGATTCAGAAAGTGCCCGTAATCACATGCACCATAGGTCAGGTGATCGGGTGTGGGGTGTGTTAATCCCTAAGGGGATAGCCCTCGCAAAAGTCAATAAGTCTTCCCTCAATTTTTTTTTTTATCCTTGAAATATTTTTGCTTTCTAAAATTATTAGTTTGTATTCAGTTTGAATAAGGTTTATTTTGGCAGTAAGGTTTAAAGATCCTAGATTGTGGCAGGTTTATGTTTAGGAAAATGTTTTGATTGGGTGGCAGCCCTATCAACATAAGCACCTCAAAACTCACTAAAAATTACAGTTCTAGCATTGAAAAACCTTCAAATCAAACTCGGCCTTGATCGTTATGGCTATGAAAAAAATTAGAATTTCATCCCTAAAAATAGTGTATATTGTAACACATTATCCAACCTATCCATTTCGCCCTAAAAATAAGTGTTCATAAATCCGCAAGATCTGTACTATTTTTTTAGCGTGAAATTCCATAGAAATTGATTTTAGAGCCATCATTGAGATTTTGATGCCCAAAGTGCTTTTCAAACATGGACACGAGATGAGGCATTACATTGTTTTAATAAAGTCTAGGTCTTATAGAAACTGCATCCTTATTGTTATTGCATTTGTGGTATCTGTAAGTAGAATTTCCGGCAATAATTAAAAAAATATATATATTTTTTAATTTATAGCTTGGAATTCTAGATAGCCACTTTTTAATTTCCCTTGTGATTTGGAAAGTAAAAGAGATGACATGGTGTAATTTAAAGAGAGCAAGAGAGTTTTCTTTCGCAGTAAGAGAGAGAGGCTCAGGTGTGTCTAATAATGCTGGCCTTTTTTAAAAAAAATTGTAATTCTTTTATGGATTTTTGCTGTAGACGAGTTGGGCACCCAAACTCACTACATCATGGTACACAAAATGGGGTTGACATTGCATTTCAACTCATATCTCTCTGATTTGTTGCTTAAATCCAATAAATCCTTGGGGCTAGTGGTTTTAAACGGATCGATGGGGTCGATCGCCCACCCAACTATCCTAATCCATATCGGGAAGATCAGCAATCCAGCAAAATCTAGAAAATAAAAATACAAATATAAAGGCCATATAATTTGATATGCAGAAGCTAACATAAAAAGTTCCCTAGCATTGATGGTTAGACAGCATGTTGTCTCCAACCAACAAAGTCAGGGGGTTTGAATCCCCACTCTCTCCAGAGAAACATTTTTCTTAAATGCCCACTATTTTTTTTAGCTGAAGTTGAATGTTGAAAAAAATTACAGCACTAGGCTTTGAACCCCGGTCCACATAACTGGAGAATGAACGGGCTAACAACCTATAAGATGTTGGTGTAAAAAATGCTTAGGATGACCTTATGATCCCTTTTCATCTCTAATTATAAATTTTTAAACTCCAAAAATGATTCAAATCAAGTTGATCTATAAACGAATGAAAATGTGAAAAATGGACGGCGTTTAATTCTACATTTTAAAGGTGTGCCTTAATTCTCTAATTGATTTTTGAGGTGTGCCTTAATTCTACATTTTAAAGTTGCGACCTTACATACATTTTTTCCCTTTTATATTGATTCTGGTGTTTAAGATGCTATTGACACAAATCCAAGCCTAAATGCATCCAGTTTGGGTTTTGAAATAGTGTTTTTTTCCCCAACTTTGGTATTGTAATGCTTTCTCATAATTTTCAGAGCAATTGATATTTGTTTTACCAAAAATTTGATGAGCATTTTTGTCATTGAAATGCTCAATGGTTTTTTCTTCTTTTTTAAAATATTTATTCCAATGTGTGCAGTTTCAGCCTTCTATGAGACTTTTTGAACTGTCACAACCTAGAGAGGACCCCACATGGCAGAATAGGGTAAGAGAACATCCTAACAAAAGGAATAAAGTACGGTGTACTTTATGTCAAAAGGAGGTGAGTGGCAGTATCAACTGCTTCAAACATCACTTATAGAGGGCGAGAGGTGAGGTTGTGCCACATCCAAATGTGGCAAAAACTGTGATGAAAAAGATGTTGACTATAATCATAGCCAACAAAGATTAAAAAGTTATTAAATAAAGATGACTAGTATGGAGTATAGTTGTTGGAAATGCCTGTGATCCCAAGAATTGAATTCTTTTAGGAATCAGAATCACGAAATCGCAAGTGGCCAGATGATTCTTATAGTCAGAAATCTTCGTCTGTATAAATCATATCACATGAAGTAGGATTCTTAACATTTAGGTATCGTGGTCTAATCCAATACGAATCCAGATACCTGCCTTGTTGGAATCGCAGTCCCATCAAGTTAGAATCAATATTGCTGACTTACGATAATCCGGTACCAAACCACTTGGAACCAGGCCAGAAATTATCAAGAAGCGTGTTCCAAAAGGCAAAAGATTTAAGGTGTCTTTGATAGGCCTAACCTGACATTGGGTTCATGCATTGAGTGCCCGCCATTTATCATAGTTCTCCACAAATATTAGAAACAAGGTCAAGAACCCTTAAATAAGTACTTTCCTAGAGTTTTTTGATTGAATAAAAAATAAAATTATTATTAATAATATAATTTTTGTTAGGGGTTTGTGGCCTTTGAAGCCTGTGAGAGCATGTAAATACAATAAATATAATGAATTGTACACTTCATTAAGAGTGTATGATTAGATTGACTAAGGATTAGGTGGTCTACAGCCAGGTCATGTCCAAAATCCTTTTCCTTGGGGATAGGCACTACTATTGAGAGTTTATGGAGGGTCATCCTTGTTGAGGTCAGAAAGATGCTTAAAGATGATTTATAGGCCAGGAGAGCTTCTTGGTCTCCTATTGTATGTAGGGTTGTATGCCTGTGAGAGTCAGGGTCAAATCCTCAAAGAACTTCCATACAATATGTACAAATGACAACCGCATTCTAAAAAGCAACCCTAAAGAGGGATACATATACATGCGGATAGAGAGTCCTCATTGCGCTATAGTGATATGTGCACCAACTTGCTCTTGGGGGAACATATAATCCCCTATTGGAATCGTGGTTCCACTATTTAATGCCAACTTTGACAAGCCAATCATGAGACCTTGTGTATGACTGTGGGCTCTGAGTCGTGCGAGTCCTTGCTCCTAGGCGGCAGCCTAGGCCGTCATCTCAAGATGGGCGCCTAGGTGGCACGTTGGAACACTTGGCCGAGGGTAGAAAAAGGCCCTTGGCCAAGGGCCAAAAAGTACTTTTCCCCCCAAAAAGGGGAGGAAAGTGCTTTGGGGGCAATCTTGAACCCCAAACCCCCAAAAAAGCATAATCCCTTTTAATAAACCTATGAAGGGGAGCTTATGGGTTTTGGGATTTTATCACTGATTTTTTGCTACTCTAATGGAAACTAATAATTAATTTGGAGCAATAAATGGTTAATTTGAGGAATTGAGTTGTGATTTCCATTGATTATTTTGTAAAGATGGCATGTGGTGCTAAATGTGCAAGGGACCTCACAAAGTAGGGTTAATTGCATGTTTTGGTTGGACGGGAGATTAATTATAAGAAAATTAAGATATTTGGCTAAACCCTACAAAAAATTATACGAAATTTGACTACAGATCAGTGAAAATATATGGTTTCTTATTACACAACAAAATTTGTGTGAACAAATATAAAAATATGAGCATGTATACCATGCCCTCTCGGGAGCATAGTTTATTTCTACTTCTTCAGTTAGATGACTTACTTGAGAGGATTTTTTCAATCTGAAATTTTGGAAATCCACATTAGAATTACTAGATGATTATTCTCAAAAAAAAAATTGAAATTTAAGTTTTTCAACACTTAGATTTCACCCTCTAAAATTTGGTTTCTATTCAATCTTGAGACATTATTTTATTCAAGTGCTTAGAGGGTGCATTTAGGAAAAAAATTTATTAAGGCTAATCTATGTCTTAAAGAGGTTATATTCCCAAAATTAGGGTCCTAAAACTAACCCTAGTTGGGGTTTTATCCCGAGGGAGTAAATGGATAGTATACTCTAGAGGGAGTAGCAATCTTTATGCAAAAATACTATGTATATTCCTCCATGTCTATATTTGAAGTGATTGAAATATTGCTGTTTGAAATAAATAGACTATAGTGCAAAAAAAATGTCTATTTTTTAAACAAATAGACTATAGCCAAGGTACACACCCCACACCCTGCTCACCCCCCCCCCAAGGCGAAGGTGTTTCTGAGCACCCACCTAGGTGCTTGCCTAGGCGTCCGACTCCGTTTTTTTAATATTGACTATGAGCCATGGATCCCGTTGGTTTGGTTTGAAAAGATAGTTGTGGATCATAGTTTCAAGCTCCAGTGGAGTGTCCTAGGAGTCACTTTTCTTGACCCAATGGTACCAATCCACTTCTAGATGTATTTCTGAGCATTTTCTTAAATTTTTTTAAGAACATCGAAAATATTGTTTTAATCTTTAATTATTGTAGACACCTTTTGGATATGTGCTGTAAACAATTATTATGTGATTTTCAGAATTTTAAAAAAAATTATTTTCTGTTGTAAAAACATAGAAAAGATGAAATTGATATTTTACAATTTAGCAAGGGCCTAGTTTTAAGGGGGATCCACATGGGGGTCCAAGGACCCAACTCCCACATGTGGGTAGGCCATATAAGGGTAGGACATGGGGCCCAAAAGGGCCACTCATCACACATAGTGGGACACCCTAATTAAAATTAAAATATTATTTTATTATTATTTGCTTTAGGAGTCCTAATTGTATTCAAGGTCCTATTTGGATTAGGATTCCTATTTAGACTAAGACTCTTACTTACATTAGAATTTGTATTAAAATATTATTTACTTTAAGAGTCCTAATTGTATTAGGAGTTCTATTTGGATTAGGATTCCTACTTGGACTAGTACTCCTACTTAAATTAAAATTCAAATTAAAATAGAAGTCAAATTTATCCTGGTTTAACTAGAAGTGGATATGGATCAAAGATTCAAGGGATAAGGTTCTTAAAATTCTTCTCCAAATCATGATGGCTATTTTTGAGATGAATGGCTCAGATTTGCTCTCCCTCTCACCGCACAGATTACCAGGAATCCTATTGGTCAAATTGAATTCTAAGGCATACATACCCTAGACGTCTTGAAAAACTATAAATAGTGGGGTCACCTCTTATTTCATTCATTGAGTTTTCTTGCCTCTCTCTCTCTCTCTACTCTCCATGCTCGCACCCTCTATAATTTCTCTCTCATTTGTCTTCCTTAGAGGGTGGCACGGCAACCTTAGGACTAAGGAAGGGAGCAAGCCGAGCCTAGGTTGTAGCAGGGCGGTGCTTCGTAGTGACATACCCTAAGAGCTTTCAGGAAAGCCCTAGACCCAGTTCACACTCTCATATCGCAGTTCTTTAAAGGGTATTACCTGAGGAGCTTCCCATTATATAAAATTCAGCAAGGCCAAAGGTTCAAGAAGGGCATCATTGGTAAGGCATATGAGTGTGGGTGTACTAAGTCCTAAGGGGGTGAACCTAACCAAAGTTCAGTAAGTCTTCCCAGCCTAATTTATTCATTATCAAATTAGAAGTTATTAATATATATAGTAAATTCCATTTGTATTAGATTTCAAATCTAAAGGTTTGAATTCAGCCTTTTGATAAAGTTTTATTTTGGCAATAAAAGTAAAAGATCCTAGATTGTAGGATTCTTTTTTCCTATATCTACATTATATTGGGGCAATTGTAAGTAGAAATTCTAGTTATTAATTTTTTTAAATTCAAACCTTGAAATTCTACATAGCCACACCTTTCATTTTTAAAAGATAAGACATCAAATTCTCAAAATTTAGGAATGATGAAAATTAGAGTTTGTTGACAGGCTTAGAGTTTTTAGATACCCATCTTGTATTAATTATTAATAAATTTTAAGTAACAATTTTTCAAATAATAATTAAAAAATTCAAAGCATTCCACAAAATTTTAGGCAATCATTAAACGCTTTGATATTTTGGCAGTCATTATACCACCTGACTTGTTAAAGTGTGATAACAAACTTAGCATGGAACTTGTTAAAGCGTGCCAGGGAATTCATTTCTATGGACAAAACATAAAAATTAAAAATAAAAATATACTTCAAAATGAAGCTTCATTTTTAATGCCTTATGTTCTAAATATCTCTTATAACTATTCCTAAAAATTGGAAGCAGGGTCTCATATTAGTTGAATCATGGTCTCGTGCACCAATGAATTGCAAAATTTGGTGAGATGGAATCTAGATTCGAAAGCCATCGGAGCGAGATTAAAAAATTGTGGAATAGTGATTTCTAACTCCCAGGAATCAAGAATGTGGTGATTCCATCACAAAAACACAGAATCATGATTTCCAATTGGAATCGCTACCTAAGATGAATGATTCTGGTAACTATAATACGAAGTTAGTGAGGAGAGAAGGTAAGAGGAATTTGAAGCCCAACTTGAATTTGCAAAGAGTGCAAGTTTGGAGGATATTTACCATCATTAGACAGCATGGGCTGGTATGGAGGGGTAGAATGCTCGACTGGCAGCACTACTATTGCGGGGGTCTTCGAGGGTAGAGGCACATTGGATATAAAGGGGATGTGCTCCTAGTTTATTTAAGAGTACTACTTTCATGGAGAGGGCTGGAAGGCGAAGATCACAGATTAGACCTCCTGGGCCCACTTAACCCACAAACCTTTCACAACTTTCCCAAGGTCTGATTGAACCTTACCACTCTAAGACTTTGCATAAGCAAATGAACATCAAGATAAAAAACAAAACCATAAGGAAGTGCATTTTTAAGGACATAGTAAGTGGTTTTTTTGTGCTACGATCCCCTTAACACAGCAAATAACGAGTATTACTCATCTGTAATCTCTAATTTTACTAATGCAAGGCCTGGACTCAAGCTCCGCACTTCAAATGAACTAAGTGGGGCCTGCTTAGATGTGCAGGCACCTAAAGCGGACCAACTAATTGATGGGCATAAGAAAATGGGCATAAGAAAATGCGAAAGAGAACAAGGCACTCATGGTTAATGGCTGGAAGCACATTAAGGGAGAACTTTTTTTAACATATCCGCGCATTGCCTATGCTGGACGGTGTTCCACAACAATGTAAATGCTCAAGGAGCAGAGAAAGATGGCAAGTAAAGTGAGTCAGGAGTTTAGTTCAAGCTATAAACTATATTATAAAGATTGCATTTAGAGCATGGAAGATGTTAATGAAGTTGATGAAGCATTTGGTATGGAGCCCTATGCAAGCCATTGCATTGACCTCATGTTAGAAGAAATTGGTAAGCTCAAGAGTGTGAAAGACATTAAAGACAAGGGAAGACGATCACAAAGTTTACATACAGTCACTTCAATTTGATGAGGCAACACACTAATGGGAGGGAGCATATTAGGCAAGGAATCACACGCTTTGCAAACTCATTCTTGTCCATGGAATCCATTTTAAGGACGCACTTAGGGCTCAAGAAGATGGATGCTTCAAACAAAGGGGTGAATGCCTCTATCTCAAGGATCCAGGCTAAGGGAAGTTCAGGGGATAATTAGTGGCAGGACATTTTGAGATAGGAGCAGACAGACTGTGGCAGCCATGGAATATACGGATACGAAACATGCTATGGAGTTACTGTACAAAGCAATTCACCAAGCGAAGCATGCCATCAAAGCTTCACGTTCATTCTCCAACATAGAAGTGGGGAAAGCCAATCGTAGGACACCTCATTGGGTCATCCAATTCCCTCAGAAAGCCACTGGTCTATACATATGAAGTTTTAACCATTTAACTATGGTTTTATCATTGATGATGGCGGTTCTCTTAAAGTTTGTGTTATCTAGGTCTTTTTCAACCTAGGCATTCACCCATTTGTACTAAAACAATCACTTACACCCCAAGGTCATGAAAGGGGTCACATATTGCATAGATAGATTAGAGACAAATGGGAAGAGACAAATTGAAGCTCTGAAGGACTGGGAAGGAAGAAGAAGAAGGTGGGTATCAATAAGTAGGAAGAAGAGAAAAAGATCAGAGAAGACCACAATTTTAAGGGTTGATGGGAGACATACAAGGAGATGTAGGAGGAGATGATGATGACGATGCCATTGGTACAAATAATGATCATAACACAGGGGTGCCTGAGACTGAGCCCAGAGCAGCAGGGTGGGGGGCAAGCACAAGGGTTGGACTAGGATTTAGGTTAAGAGGGGGTAGCCAACTTCTTAATCGATAGGTTTGTTCCTCAACTGATACAGATATCCTCAGGATAACAAGGTTGGGGTTGTGTGTTAGAAAGTAGTACCCAATTTCTCCAACCTACAAACTCGTCCCTCAACCAATTAGGATCTAGTAGGTTGATGACTATCAGGCAATGCTTAGGATGATTTTGAGCCTCCTAACCATTTATATTGGCAATAGAAAGTGTAATTTGATTTATTTAGTTATTTATAATTTGACAGTTAGTTGCTAATATGGAACTCATTATCGTTATGCACTCCATTTTGGACTGTGGAATAAATTTGAGTTAATTAGACAGATAAAAGCCCCCTAATTTATATAAGTATACATAAATTTAATCCAAAATACATACATTAATGGATTTTTCATAAAACAATACATCATATTTAGGAATTTTTCATTTTTTCACTGTTTTGGGCAGGCTCACACTGAATTGGCAGCTAACTCGGAGACCTGCAAGCCGACTCATATCTTTAGATGCCCGAGTCAGCACCTAATTCCTGTATTAAAAACACTAACTCAAGTTGGCTAGAACAATTGCAATTATACTTGTAAAGATTTTAAGAAAATGTGAATATTATTAAAAAGTACCTCTATCAAAAAAAATGTTCTTAAAAAGTATCAATTAACTCAAGTCATATCTCAACAGTCCTGATAGTAAGAGTATGATGGGCATATGCATAGGCTTGGGGATAATGTTCGAAATTGGAACCTAGAAAACATATTACTTGTGCTATGTTTATTGTGAACCTTATTCTACCATAAATTGTTTGCCACATACTAAACTTTAATATTTGTAGAACAAAGGACATGTCACTTATTCTTCTGATGTACTAATATAACCCTAAATATTTATCTTAAAGAAGATTAAGGATAAAAGAACATCAAGATACTTTCTAAATGTTGTTAATCAATCACATTTCCCATATGTAAAGACAACCAATCTTATTCATCAAACTACAATTCACATCACAATTATAAGCAATAGCCATTCACCATGGGAAATCCAATCATCCACATCGGACATCCATTCTCAAGACGGTGGACGTGAACCGTAGTACCAATTAATATTCACTCCCAAACCACCGTACATCTCCACTATCCATCTTGATGAATATGATGGTGGAAACCAAGCTGTGTATTATGTACCATTAAATAGAATTTGCCTATTCACAATTCAGTGATATAAAGATGTCAATTATTACAGAAGAAACTAGCAAAATCAACGCAAATGTATTTTGAATAGCAATATGCTACTTATATTCTTCAATGCAACAGCACAAATAACTCACCATTTTCAGGATCACCTCGATAGCACCCTTCCCTTCACCAAGAGCACCATCAATTTCATCAATTATCTGTGGTGGACATTACTGAGATTCTACTAAATAGGAGAAATGAATAAATAGTTGGTTTTTTTTTTTTTTGATAATGGATAAATAGTTGGTTTTTGAGATAGAACCCACCAGACATTTTGGCTTGGAATCAGCCATGATAGAATTCATTTGTACTACATCAAGTATTTTCCCCTCGATGGTTGAGGCTGATCGATCATCACTTGCATTAACCTGAAAGGACAGGTTTCCTATGAAGTAAGATAAGTACAGAAAGCTATTGAGATTGAAAAATGGGAGAAATGTCAACTTGAAGAAAATGGAATACTAATTTAGTAATAATTATGACAGAACTGTAAACCTCACATTACCAAGCACCAAATATAAACAATAATACCTGTAAATCCCTCATTATTCCTCAATTTAACAGGCATTAATATACTTGTGTTTTGGATGGTAATAGGCATCAATATCAATATAATAGAGTAGGGCAAATTTTGAATACTCTACTTTCAGAGATATGTCAGAGGATCCCATACCTCCACCACACGATAACCACAGTGTCTGGCAGCAACATGGGCAAGTGTAGTCTTCCCAAGACCCGGAGGACCACATAGCAAAAGGACCTACAGAAGCAAGTACATTAGCAAACTGCAAGACCTCGATAAAAAAGTCAAAAGTCATAGCACAACTAATTTATTTTATATTTCCATAACTAACCTTCTCTGGACGATCATTTCCACTGGACCTTTTATTCCAAAATCTAGAAATGCTTTTCACATAGCTATCTCCTGGAATCATGCTACTTGGTTTCTTCAAATCCTGAACCTCTCTTAGGGGGGCCCTATCTTTATTGCTGTATGAACTCTTATTACTGTGACGTTGAGACGGAGAAGAATGTCTTCTCAAAGAAGTCATAATATAATCAGGGGTGGCCCTGATTTGAGATCCAAATACACAAGGATCCCATTGTTTCAACCAACATAGGACCTGAAAGACATAAAACATACAAGAGAAGTAATTACTGATGCAAAGATTGAGCTAGAAAACAGATAATGAAATGGCCACTTTCTTTCCAATGAATTTTGATTAAGTACAGATGCCATGAGGCAGAGATTAATAGTACCTCCCTATTAGTCTGTTCATCACTTAGAAGCTCAGTGAAAGAACTTGGAGCATATTTGTCCACCCAAAGCCGTTCACTAGCCTCTGGTACCAAGCAATGGATCTCTTCATCTGGAACTCGAGTGCTTGCAAGACAAGCCTTTGCAAGGCCAAGCAACAAGTCATCAAAGTCACATATACAAATCAAAGAAGCCAACATATAAAGTATAAAAAAGATTACAAAATGGTTTCATGATGCTGAAGCATTGAATCAATAACTGCTGATGGGTCCAAAGTTAAGGGAACAGAGCATTGGAAAGACAGCTGAGAACTATATATTCTCCAGAGAATCAACAGCAGCATCAAGCATTATATCTTTTTAACATATAGGAAACTGTGCCACCTGAATTAGTTAACCTCTGTGCCGAAAAGAGAGAAACACACCTTTTGAAGTGCCTCTTGTTCCACTTTTTCCATTAAAGACCTGATAGGTTCGGAAAGGAGCCCTGCAAGTGTGCAAACATGTTTTATGAGATGATGTACATATCAGCAATATTTCTTTTCCATGCTTGAGCCATGAGAAGCTTGTCTTGCTATCAATATGTGATGGACTTCTTCATGCACAATTCCTTTTTCTGACAATGTGCCAAGAAAACTACAATTCAAGATCAAGGATGGAATTAATAAATTGAGATTATTTGTTCTTTCCTTTGTAGCTCCATAAATGGCAAGTTTTTCTTCTTTTTTTCTCTATTCCTTAACCAATCTAACCAGAAAAAGAGTCTTGCCACACCTCAAATATTAAACAAGACTACATTCTATAGAAAAGGCAAAAAAAGCCTTGCACACCAAGGACCTAGGATTTCAAGAAAGCCTTGCATATCAATTTCAAAGGATGTGCATTATAGTTTTAGTTTTAGGGGTTCATTTCTAGGGGTTTTAAGTTTTTTAGGGATTCTAGGGTTTTTATTTTTTTATTTACTTCATGAATAATATTCACAAGCATTGTTCGCAAGTACTGTTTATGGGTTCTGTTCACAAGGGCAAAACTGTCATTATGAATTTAAATTTAAGTTAGGATACATGGATCAATGTATTATTTGTTTGGACACCTTTTGTACTTAGAAAATTGAATAATATTATAAAGAGGTGTAGGGGGCCCTAAGAGAAAGCAGTAATATGATTTTCCAGAATTGAGAAAAAAGAACAGCTCAGGCTTTTGCTACCCTAGCTAGGTTGTGAAGAAGAAACCCTAGGTTTCTTTGAGTTGTGCTTGTGTTTGGCATTATTTCTTGCTGATTTTATTGTTTTATCAAAATTTCCTGCATCTTAGAGCTCAGTCTTCAACAACAAGGCCAACGAATTATAGCCAAATCTAGGGTTTACGGACTTTGGCCTAAGTTTTGCCAAATCAACCTAGATTTTGCTGGTTTCAGCAGATTTTTATTGATCATCTGCCTATAATTTGTGATTTTCATAAATCCATGGCAACAAGAAGGGGCTGGTAGGGGGGACGGATTCATAGACCCGCTCTATAATCCCAAAGATAACATAATTGAGAAACTTGAAAGGCAAGTTCAGCAGCTGATGCAACAATTCATGAGCCTGAATAATAGGCAAGACGATGACCTTTCAGCCAAAGTGGATCTCATATACAAGCCTTTTCACTTTCACGCTCCGTGTGGGGAGTCGAATGATCACTCCAGGGTTTTCGATTTGAAAGATGAAATTCTTAATTTTGACACAGTTTGCATCGAAAGTCAACAACTTGTAGATTAGGATTCACCACCAATCTTCGACACATAATCTGATGAACGATAAGATCGTTTTGAGAATCTAATCTATGATGTGGATCAAGATGATGATGAAGAGATTTTGGAAGAGGGTGAAGAATATGGAGAAAAGGCACCAGGAGGACTAATCCAAATCATGGCCTTTGAAGATCTCATTCATATTAAAGAGGTAGAACATTCAAGAAATTTAGGGTATTAGAATCAAAGTCACACAAATGAAATGTGGCCAACTCATAAAACCGCAAACTGTGGCCCTAATTTCAGGAATTAATGAAGTATAGAACGATTACACTTCTAAAGACCAGAAATTGAGTTTGAAGTTTCCTACATGATTTTCAAGGGGAGTTTAAAGATAGCTGTATTTGATAAAGTTGTATTGATTCCTCAATATACAGATTTGGATTCATTCCTTGAGGAATTCTGTTTACCACGAATAATATTTGAGCCAACAAAAAAAAAGTTGAAGAAGGTTGTTTTGATGCTAAATTTATCTTAGCACACTTCAAAATTTGAGGACGAGTTTTCTCCAACCAGGGGAGAATGATGGAGGGCAAAATTATTCTTATTTTTAGATTGTATTCAATTTCAAAGGATGTATATTATAGTTTTAATTTTAGGGCTTATTTCTAGGGTTTTTTAGTTTTTTAGGGATTCTAGGGTTTTTATATTTTTTTTATTTACTTCATGGGTGCTATTCATAAGTACTATTCACAAGTATTGTTTACAAGTACTATTTACAAGGTAAAATTGTCATTATGAATTTTAAGTTAAAGATAAGACAACATTATCAAAAAAATAAAAGTTCAAGATAAGATATATGTATCGATTTATTACTTGTTTGGACACTTTTTGTATTTAGAATATTAAATAATTTTATAAAGAGTTGCGTGGTTGCTTAGGAGAACGCAATTACGTAATTTTCCAAAATTGAGAAGAAAAAAAAAAAGCTTAGGCTTTTCCAACCCTAGCTTGGGTTTGGAGAAGAAACCCTAGGTTTCTTTAAATTTTGTTTCTGTTTGGCTTTGTTTCTTATTGATTTTAATGTTTTCTCAAATTTTCCTGCATCAATTGAGGACTTGGATTTGAAGTTTTTGAAAGACCATTAGAATTAAGATATACCATGCAGATAGACTAACTGTAGATAGATATATATAAATAACGGTATATCTACCAAAAGCATGGCACTGGCTCATAGATCATGTTATATTATTGAATAACAAATCTTCAAAGTTAATTTATTTCTAGATAATTTGTGTGGTTAGCAGGAGTTCCTGATGTTTAAATAGACAGAGATCTTTCCATGGCCCTGTTTTTCAAAGACATATAAGAACAAGCTCATGGGAACCTTTTGCAACAGGAGAGACAGCACAGATAAATGTTATCCTACATACCAGGCAGGCAGGCAACCAATTTTCGGACCAGTAAAATGAAGAAATATTTCTTACAACTAAGGAACCCATATGTCATAAATCTTAACTTCTTAAGCAAAAGAAATCCAAGACACCAAAGAGAATATTCAAAATCCCATCCCTCCTCACAATATTCAAAGCATAAACATCAGTTCTAAGATAACAAGAATCTGACGAGACAAAAAAATTCACGTCGTATATAGGACAGAGACAATAAATATATGGATTGAGAATCAATCTCTATCTATATATAATTTACATGAGAAAAAATATAGGTTTTTTAACTAAATGTTCAATATTTTTATCAAGCAAAAGAGAAAAAGCAGCAAAGAGGGGGAACTCTACCAGTTGGCCTTCCGAAACTAGGGATACTTAAAACCTATTAGCAAAGAGGAGGAACACTACCAGATGATGCCCTTTCAACACTAGGGTTTCTGAAACCCAGCACCTCCCCTTTGCTCAATCTCGCATAAACCCTGACTCCTGAAGTTCCAGTTATGGGAACAAAATCCCCTTCAATTTCTGAAGCAAATCGAGAAGGCCAATTTTCATCCCAAACTGACCCATCATAAAAAGATGAATCGTCTGCCCCCTCTTTAGGATACCTAAGCCAATCTTCATCTTCGTGGCATTCCTCAGCAAGATTGGGTAATTTATTCAATTCCTCAGAAAATGTTTCCTTTTCTGCTGCCTTTGTTGGGGATAGTTTCCTTTTTTCCGGAACATTTGTTGCTTCATACCCATTGGATCGCATCCTCTTCTTCTGGTTTTGCAAAGGGAGAGGCAAATTGTCCAGCATTTCTAAGTACATTCACAAGAGAGAATTTTAGAGAGAAAATAGAAGAGTGAGAATAAAAGGGAACAATATTGTTCCAATTCAAGATGAATGTGTACCAATTTCAGGTTCTTCAAAATCCTCATAATGGTGAGAAGCACGGTGTTCCAACCACTCAAGCTTATCAGAAAGAGGCATAGCCATGTCCATTTCCTTTCCAGCATTTCCTTCTGGTGATTTTTGCTTATTTTCAGGAACATTGCCAATTAAAAGTACGCTTTTCTTCAGGGCTGGGGGTGAGAGAATGGATTCTGCTAACTCTGGCAAAACCGTTGTTGGAAAGAGAGTAATGAGAATCGAAGGGTTGAGAAAATAAATATTTGGAAAAAGAAAGTGAGATATGAAGTGTGTTTACCAGAGGGAGGTTCGTCTGGTTCTGGTTCTTCGTATTCTTCTTCGTATTGGTGAGAGGCGCAGTGCTCAAGCCATTCGAGCTCATCTTGAAGGGGCATATCCATGTCCATCTCCTCATTCATTTCTGCAACTGAGAGAGGAATGGCAAAACTGAGAAACCTGCAGTAGAGATAGAGGAGAAAACCTAGAGAGAAAGAAATGGCGCCCTTCAATTATGAGAAACCTAGAGTGAGATAGATGGTGTGATAGAGAGAGAGGGGGACAGAGTTGGCGCCATAAAATGGTGGGTCTTTTATCAGGTCGTCTTGGCGGGAAAGCTTTGCATCGAGAAAATGACTAATATTACCCTCAGACTTTGCGCAAAGTCAGATCTCGGTTTTCATAAAGGAAAATTATTTCATGCGGCGGGGATCGCATTTCTACTTTTGCAGTCCTCGAGATACAAAGCATGGTACAAATAAGTGATCCATTTAAAAACACTTCAAATGTTTTCTTATTAAAATTATTATTTTTAATTTTCAAAATTTATTTATTTATTCATATTCATGACCTCCATGTTAAAGATTACATGTCTACCCTATCATTTAGTTGAAGGCCTCCCCTACTATCATGAATAAAAAAATGGATAAGGATCCCCTTGCCTAATACCCCTAGTTGCACTAAAATAGACCTTAGTTTTTCAATTGAAAATAAACTAACAAATAGGGCTGGCAATAAGCTGGTTGGCCCTAGTCCTAAAAAACTAGGGCATGGCCCATAAAATGTGGCCCTAGGATCCTATCAAGGCCGCCCTACCATGGCCAAAGGGCATAGCCCAACGAGGCTTGGGCTAGGTCTACAAAAGGGCCAGCCCATGGGCCCAACCTAGTCCTTCCTTTCATATGTTTTGTTGTATACTTTTATTATATTTGGTCGTTCCTGGGTTTGGACTAAGGCCCCTTCAACCATGTCAAGGCCTGGTCGGGCTTGGACTAGCCCTGTATGGAATAGGGCACAAGCAGGCCCAATGATGGCCAAATCCAAGCTCGACCCGTTGCCATCCCTACCAAGATATGGGTCGATAATATGCGCCCATTCATTCAAACTCTCCATCTAGCATTGAAACCCATTGGGTTGATAATCGTTGAAAACGATTCCCAATCTACACAATCATAGGCTTTTTTGAAATCTATTTTGCAAATAATATTTGAATCTCTTTTTCTTTGTTTTGAATAAATATATTATTGCGCAAGCAGGATACTAGCAGTTATTGGTCTTCCCTCAAGCAAAACAGATTGGTGGTATGTTATTGTAGTTCAAAATTGCTTTTAGAGAGAGAAAGTATTCTTAAAATTGTAGAGAGAGAAAGTATTATTAAACTTTTAGAGATAAACTATTCTAAATTTTAAAAAAAGGTACAAACAATATCATAAGATGGACTATCTATGCAACTTACCCCACCCCAATATTTTCTCTCACTTTTTTCCCCCAAACAACTTTTTCCTCGCAAAGAACCCTCCCAACCCAAAAATAGCATGAAATAAGACTAAACTACCCTTGTTTGTTTTCACATGGCCTTATCTCTCATGTTTTCACACGCGCTCCGGCATTACAAACACGTGCTCCCGCATTCTGAATGTGTGCTCCAGCAATGTAGGTCTGAGCCGCAGTGCTCAAACATTATGAGAACTCGCTCCGGTAGTACAAATATGCGCTCCAGCATTTTGCTTCGGCAATGAAGTATCTAAAGCCACAACGCTCTAGCAATGGAGGAGCGCTCGCCGACAGTATAAACAAGTGCTCCGGCATTCTGAATGTGCGCTCCGGTAATGCAGGTCTGAGCCACAACGCTCCGACATCATGAGAACGTGCTCTGGCAGTACGCTACTTGGGACCCACAAATTGATTTGGTTTGTACGGGAAGGGCATTTCTGTCTAAAAACTAGCAACTTTTTACCTTAGGTGGTTTTTGCAAGGAAATATTGTTTTGCAAAAAAAAATGAGAGAAAAGATTGGGGTGGGGTAAATTACATAGAAAGTCCACGATGTTTTTTTTGTAATTTTCCCTAAATTTTAGGGATGCGGTTGTATACAGCATAGGCTCTAAACAATCACATTAGAGCCCACCTTCAAATAGTATCAAGAAATATTGTTTCAAAACGAGAAATCTTTGTGATGGCCTTAAAATATTTTTTCACCTATATTTATAAAGTTGAAAGCTTCAAATATAGTGTAGATCGACAGATCTATGAAAACTTGAAAGTCTTGAAAATTGACGATCCAAAAATGTGTTACAAAATACATTTTTTTTACAACTGGAAATCTATTTTTTTCTCATGTTCATGCATCTTGATGTTGAGATGATCAATTTGAAGATATTTGAGCATCAAAACAACATCTTCTAGTGAAATTTTTGAGGTAGGCTCCAATTTGATTGTTTAGAGCCTCGGCTCTATATAAACTTTTCCCAATTTTTATAAAGAGAAACCACAAAAAAAAAAAAAAAAAAAAAAAAAAAAAAAAATTAGGAGAGAAATGTCTTGTTTTTTAGAGAGAGAAAAAATCTCAAAATTTGATTTTTAGAGAAAATTATCTCGAATTTTGAATTTAGAGAGAAAAAATATATTAAAATTCTAGAGATACAAATTCTATCAAATTTTAGAGAAAGAAACTATCTAAACAAATTTAGAGATAGAAACTATATCAAAATTTGTGGAGAGAGAAACTATTGCAAATTTATGTTTCAGAGAGAGAAACTTAAAATTTCAAAGAAATAAGCTACATATCAAATGTTAGATAGAGAAAGTACATGAAATTTTTAAAGAGAGGAACTATCTCAAAAAATTTAGATAGAGAAATACTCAAAATTTAAATTTTAGATAGAGAAAATATCTCAAATTTTAAACTTTAGAGAGATAAAGTATATCAAATTTTAGGGAGACACTACCAAATTTTAAAGAGATAAATTATTTCAAACTTGAAGTTTTAGAGAGAGAAACCATCTTAAAATTTAAGAGAGTAACTATATCAAATTTTAGAGAGTAAAAGTACATAATTTTTTTTAGAAAAATAAACTATCACAAAATTTTTAGAGAAAAATTATCTCAATTTTTCTGCTTTTAGAAATAGAAAGTATCTTAAAATTTGAGGAAAAAACTATATTATAATTTAGAAAGAGAAACTATTTAAAAATGTTTAAAGAGAGAAACTATGTCCAAATTATTGAAGAGGGGAACCATCTCAAGTTTCAAGTTTTAGAGAGAGAGTATCTTAAAATTTTAGAAAAAGAAACTATATTAAATTTTAGAGAGAATAAAGTACCTAAAAATCTGGAAGGAGAAATTATCTAAAAATTTTTAGATAGACAATTTCAAATTTTAAATTTTGGATAGAAAGCATATTGAATTTTAGAGAGAGAAACCATATCAAATTTTAGAAAAAGAAGCTATCTCAAAAAAAATTTAGACACACTATCCCAAATTTCGAGTCTTAGAGAGAGAAATTATATAAAAAATTTAGATAGATAAATTGTATCAAGTTTTGTTATCAAACAATGGACATGGAAGTGATTGCAAGAAATCAAAGAATTTTATATAGTTTATCCAAACAAAAGATTTTAGAAATCCATGCCAAAAATCGATATTGAAAATCCATAGATTTCTTTGGATTTCAAATACTTAAGATTCTTAATTTCCTCCTATACAACCGGGCCCTAAAGAGGTTCCAAATATCTTCCTCCATCCCTTCCCATCATTTATGAAATAAAAAAAAGTCCATTGGGAATCGATCTAGGCTTAGGGCTCTGCGTGGTGGTAACATGAAATTGCTTCCTTGATTTGTTCTTTTTCAAATGATTTCTCTAAGCTTCTTGATTCGGATCAAATGAATGGAGAATGTTGGTCTTCTCAATGCTTTTTTGGAATCGTGTACAATAACGTCAATGTTTTTTGTTTTCTCCCCTGCATTGTGCCATCGTTTTCTTTACAATCTTGTAGCAAAGCATTGAAGTTAGTTGTCTCCATCATTTGCCGCATTGAGAGACCCTGATTTTGATGTTCAGCCATGTGCACCTATTGTAATCGTCTCCAAGTAATGTCAACTTTATTTGTAATATTCCCCAATGTTTTTAATCAACCCTATACTAATTGCAACTTTCTTGTGACCACACGCTAAGGGTCCGTTTCGATACAAGAAAATTAGGAATCTTAGATATTTGAAATCCAAAAAAATCTATATATTTTCAATATCAAGGATTTTTGTTATGGATTTATCAAATCTCTTAGTTTGGATAAACTATACAAAATTAATGGATTCCTTTCAAGCACTTCCATGTCCATTGTTCGGTAACAAAACTTTATACAATTTCTCTTTCTAAAATTTGTATATACTCTTTATCTAAAACTCAAAATTTGAGACAGTGTCGCTATAGAAAATTTGAGATAGTTTCTCTCTCTAAAATTTTGAAATAGTTTATCTCTTTAAAATTTGATACAGTATCTCTCTAAAATTTGATATACTTTCTCTCTCTAAAGTTTAAAATATCAGATATTTTCTCTCTCTAAAACTTAATTTTTGAGATAGTTTCTCTCTAATTTTTTTTTAAATAGTTTCTCTCTAAAAATTTCATGTACTTTCTCTATCTAAAATTTGATACAGTTTATCTCTTCAAAATTTTAAAATAATTTATCTTTATAAAACATAAATTTTACGATAGTTTCTCTCTCCAAAAATTTTAGAGATAGAAACCAAAATTTTTGAGGTAGTTTCTATATCTAAAATTTTTTAAGTAGTTTATCTATCTAAAAATTGGTATAATTTTTATTTTTAAAAGTTTAATATATTTTCTCTCTCTAAAATTCCAAATTCAAGATTGTTTCTCTAAAACTCAAAATTTGAGATAGTTTCTCTCTCTAAAAACGAGACATTTCCCTCTCTATTTTTTTTTTTGGCAGTTTCCCTTTCTATAATTTATAATAATTTATCTCTAAAAGTTTAAAAATACTTTCTCTCTCTACAATTTTAAGAATACTTTCTCCCTTTAAAACTTAAGATTTGATATACTTTCTCTCTTTAAAAATTAAAATATGAGATTATTTCTCTCTCTAATAGTTTATCTCTCTAAAAAATTGAGATAGTTTCTCTCTCTAAAAATTTGCATGTACTTTCTCTTTCTAAAATATGATAGTTTATATCTAAAACTTAAAATTTGAAATAGTTTCTCTCTCTAAAATTTTGAGATAGTTTATCTCTCTAAAAAAAAATTTGTACTTTCGCTCTCTAAAATTTTATCATATTTTCTCTCTCTAAAAGTTAAATTTTGAGATAGTTTCTCTCTCTAAAAATTTGAGATAGTTAATCTCTCTAAAAAAATTGGTACTTTTTTCTCTAAAATTTTAACATATTTTCTCTCTCTAAAATTTTAACATACTTTCTCTCTCTAAAGGTTAAAATTTGAGATAGTTTCTCTCTCTAAAATTTTGAGATAGTTTATCTTATTAAAAAAATTGGTACTTTCTCTCTCTAAAATTTTAACCTACTTTTTTCTCTCTAAATTTTGACATACTTTATCTCTCTAAAATTTTAACATATTTTCTCTCTCTAAAAAATTTGAGATAGTTTCTCTCTTTAAAAAATTTAAGTATTTTCTCCCTCTAAAATTTTCATACCTACCAAATGTTCTCTATGTTTGGGGTTGAGGGAGCCAATAAGTGAAATCCATAGGCTTTGGAAATGCTAAAAAACAAGTTTTTGTGTGGAAATGAAATAGTGGAAAAGTAAGTCTTATTTCCATGATTTTGATTTTCTTGATTTTAAGTATCCTAGTCATTAAGCAATCCAAACGGTGGATTTTAGCAAAATCCAAGATATTAAGAATCCATGTACCCAAACAGGCCCTAAGACTTGTGTGGTGTTTCTATTTTTTTAAACTATGAGCGCGTATACTATGCTCGCTCGGGATCATAGTTATATTCCTTCGGTTAGATGACTTACTTGGAAGGATTTTTTTTCAATATAAAATTTTGGGAGCCACTTAAGAATCACTAGATAATTATTCTCAGAGGGAAAAATTTTTTATATTTGAGTTTTCTAACACTTCTCATCCTCCAAATATTGGACGGTTTCTATTCAATCTTGAGATAAATTTCTTTTTCAAGTGCCGAGAGGGTACAATTAATAAATATTTTTTATTGAAGTTAATCTATGTGTTAAAGATGTCATATCACCAAAATTTGTGGGCCTAAAATTAATCTTACGTAGGGTTTTACTCGAAGAAGTAAATGAACAGTATCCCCATGGAGTAAGATAACTTTTGGCTTTAAGTATAGGAGTGCGGTTTGTATAGAGCCGAAACTCTATACAATCAAATTTGAGCCCACCTTCAAATAGTGTCGAAAAATATGATTTCAATACCGGAAAGTTTTGTGATAGCCTCAAATTATAT
>NW_006498233.1:1204677-1234860 GCF_000471905.2 Amborella trichopoda
ACATTGCTAATGTTTGGCTATGTATGTGTGGAAGAAATATGAGAAATGTATTACCAACATTTTACCAGCACTTGCCTATAAACTATCATTTCTTTCTTTTTTGTCACAAAATTCCACTGAAATGTGGAATTAAATTTATCATCACACAATTCCAAAAATAGTTTCTAATAACAACATCCTCACCATTATAAAAATATTATTTAATAATAACTTGTATCATTATAAAGTCATCATCACATAATTTCCTACTTATTTTGTATGCCTTTGACACTTACATGGAATCACATGTCTTCTAACATGATTAAACTTTGATTTCAACATGATAAATCATTGGAATAATATGATTGAAATAACATATTTTTATTGTGATAAGCCTTATTTTGATTTATTTTCTATACAATTCTTTCAAATGTCTATATACAATACATTTATGATACCAAATTCAAAATCGTTATGGTACAAGTTAAAAAATAGGAAGTAGTTTTTTATGAATACCAAATTCAAAATCTTTATGGTACAAGTTAAAAAATGGGAAGAACTATGAGTAGCAAACTAGAAGGTTTGATAATTGCATTAGAAAATTTTGAGGCATTGGAGGAGACTAAAGAGATAGGGTTTATCCACACCAAAATAACTAGTTAAAGAGAGAAGGATTAAGCCTCAAGAGAGAGAGAGGGGGCAGGCTTAGCGAGGGAGGGAGCTCAAGATAGAGGGGGCGAGTTAGAGAGGGAGGGATATCTATGCAAACCAGTTATTATGGCTCAAGAAGAGAGAGGGTAGGGCTTACCAGTGAAGAGAGAAGCATTGCTTTGGTAAGTTCGTCAGAATTTGAGAAAGGGAAAAGGTAGGTTGGCATTTTTTCAAGCGGAGGATAAGTCAAAGAGAGACGCGCACGAAAGATTTCTCAAAGATTACATGTCACGCATAATAGATTTTTCACCTCTCACGTGTTTAATGGGTTTGGTGATTTTTGGGAAATCTCGGGTGATCTTCTCTTTCCATTTGCGAAGTACCCAAACAATGGAAATGTTATATTTCATTGTAATCTATTGTCATGTAATAGATTTCCAGGTACCCCAACGACCCTTTATTGTTCAATGGCCACACGAAACAATAGCAGAGCATAATCACATCCTATAGGTGGGCTTCAATAATTTCATTAATAATAACTTAACAGAAGAAAGGGAACGTATTAAATGAGCCCATTGACTTTTGGTATAAGGGGGTTAAATTAATCTTGACCATTGAATGTGAAATTGGGTGGCTGTATTTATTTTATTGACCAAACTCAAAGTTCAAAAGCAATTTTCTTGAACTTTGTGACACACTCAAGCTATTAGATTTCACATCAAATGATTATAAGTAATTGTGACCCCCTTATACCAAACGTAAATGGTCTCATTGTATACAATCTCTAATAGAAATCCCTTTAACCTGACGCAAATTACACATGGTCCAATCATTATGTTACCCTCCCTTCCATATCAAAACTTGATAGGTTCTTGTCTCTTCAAGTTAGGAAACAAAATTCCCCAAACTCGCAAGTATTGACATAGTCTTAAAAGATGTGTAAAATGTACATTGCCCAAGTAAAATGGACTGTGTAAAATATCAGGTGCTTTTCTTTTTTGACCAATGTTCAAAATTTATTGATAAACTAGAAGGAAATTACATCAGGAGATATAAAGAGAGAAACATGCTCAATGCCCTATTTTGCCAAAGCATCACCAACCTCATTAGCCTCTCTATAAACATGAGAGAAAGTAACAATCAAGGTTGTTGTAACATCCATAATCTGCAACCATAAAGATTGAAGTTCCCACAGAATAGACTGCTCCTTTTTACACCATCTAATAATGTTTAAAAAATCACCTTCAATTAAACAGGTTGTCCCCAAGTTATCGTCTATAAAAATGAGCAAACCTCTAAGAACATCACTCATCTCAACAAAATTTACAGTAGCAACACCAATCGGTCCTGCATAGGATAGCACAATATTCCTATAGCAATCACGGATTACACTCCCAATACCCGCTGGACTTGGGTTACCCAGAGAGTTACCATCAAAATCTTAAAGCAGCCTAAGGGTAGAGCTAACCACAAAGCCTTTGGTCGATGCCTCCTAACCCCAAGAGAAAATAAATTGGAAAGATTGACTATCACATCCACGTTTGTGATGCCCCATCCCTCCTTGGTCACAAAATTACATGACCATATCGACTACTTAATTAAAAGAATCACTTTTTGTTGGGGCAAAGTCAGACCTTCAAAGGTTCTTTTATTCATCTCCTTCCATACTTTCCACATCACCATACTTATGGCTATCTTCCAAATTGTTCTCCCAGTTTTGGGAAGAAAAGGAAGAACAAATTGAGTAATTATCCCTAAATCTGCGCCATAACCAACGAAATCCCAACCAATTTGAAGAGCCAATGCCAAGTCCCTAAAATAAAAGGACAATGCATCAAGAGATGTGCAACCGATTCGTCATCTTGTTTACAGAGTAAACAAATATTAGGCAAAATTTTTCCCCTCTTCATAAGATTGTCTATGGTTAAGATCTTACGTTGTGCCGCCAACCAATTAAAGATTTGTACTTTATGGGGGATAGGCCACTACCAAATTTGAACAATCTCAGCGAAAGATCATCTACAATGGTCGTGAAAAAATAAATTATAACAAGATTTAACTGAAAAAAATCCATCACTCTCAATCTCCCAAATCAACTCATCAACCGCATCATGTGAGATATACTTTGTCCAACAATTCCAGCAGAGTATACCATTGAGTAAAAACAGCTTCACTTAGTCGTCTGTATCTAAAATTTATGTTACAAGAGAAACAATTCCCTCTTCTCTCCACAACATCTCCACTGAGCACATTTGGTTCAGAAATTTACGAAAAAGGTCAGGGAATGCGACTTTAAGTGAGAATTCGTCAATCCACTTATGATGCCAAAACATGACTTGCCTACCACTTCCAACATTCCATCTGAAATAGCTAGAGATCATAGGACTGCAGTTATAGATGGCTTTCCAAGTAAAAGAAATATCATTCCCTCTACCTTCACCAATCCATAGACTATGAATGTCCAAGCCATACTTAGTAATGAGAACATTATACCATAGCTGGTCCTTATAAATAATACTTCACCACCACCATTTGCATAAAAGAGCCTCATTAAACTTTCTAACATTTTGAATGCCTAGGCCTCTTTCGCGTTTGAAAGTATAAAATCTGTCCCATTTAACCAAGTGGAATTTCCTATGGTCATCGTTCGAGCCCCAAAGGAAATCTCTCATCATTTTCTCGAGCTTTCTTCCTACCGAAGCTGACATTTGGATCAATGACATCTGGTACATAGGGAGGTTGGCTAAGCAGGACCGCAGTAGTATTACCCTCCCCCCAATATATAGGTACTTGTGCTTCCATAAGTCAAGTTTAATTTACACCCTTTCAATAACCTTATCCCACACATCAATAGGAAACTTGATATCAGAAATAGGCAAGCCCAAATAGAAAATAGGGAAACTTGCTATTTTACAGCCAAAACTCTAGCTAGATTCACCGCTACATCGGCTCCACAATTAATGGTTACCAAAGAAGATTTGTGGAAATTCACTTTGATACTTCACAAATTTCAAAAAATCTAGCAATATTTTCTAGCTAATCTATCTTTGCATCACAAAACACTAGTGTATCATCCACATATTGGAGATGAGAAACAATAATATCTGAGTTACCAATTTTGAAATCTGAGAAAGCGCCACCCCTTTCAACCTTACTCAACATGATACTAAAACACTCGACATAAATGGTATAAAGAAATGGTGATGGAGGATCCCCTTGACGAAGTCCTCTAGAGCCATTAAAAAAACCAATGGGGCTTCCCTTAAATAAGACAGAGAAGTGTGCAGATGATAGAAACCCAAAAATTCAGCTTCTCCATCTATCTCCAAAACCCATCATTTTCATGATTTCAAGCAGGACCCCCCATTCCACCCTATCATAGGCTTTTTTCATATCCAATTTTACATGACCCCCTCTTTTTTACTGAAAACACGGGAATGGATGCATTCCTGCGCAACCAACACACTATCTGTAATTTGATGATCTTTTATAAAAGTCGATTGGGACTTCGAAATAAGGAAAGGTAGAACCTCTTTCAGTCTCTCACAAGTATTTTAGCAATAATTTTGTAGACACTAGTCAACAGACTAATTGGTCTGACAGCAAAGAGCTCACTTAAGTCGACTTTTTAGGAATCAAAGCCAATAAGGTAGAGTTAATACCTTTAAATATATTGTTGGTAGCAAATAATTCTCTAACCATCATCAATAAATCTTCCTTTAAAATGTTCCAAAACTTATAGAAACAAATCATAAGGAAGCCATCCGGGCCAGGTGCCTTATCACCGGCCAAAGCAGAGACAACCTTTTTTAATTCTTCCATCAAATAGGTCTTTCCAAATATCCAGTTTGAGCCCCTTGCAACACCTTAAAAGGGACATTGTTAAAACTAGAGTATAAGAACACCTCCCTAGAGAAAATATTCTTAAAGTGATTTACTACTCCTTCCATAACCGCAATATTCTCAGAATCGATTTCAGAGATCGTCAAACTTGATAAATTATTTTGCCTTATTCTAGAGGAAGCAATAACATGAAAGAATTTAGTATTTAGATTACCCTCTTTTAACCATTTATTTCTAGACCTTTGCTTCTAATAAACTTCTTCCAATCTCTGTAGCTCGTCAAGCTCCTTCAATTTAAGAGTACGTTCCAAAATAAGAGCCTCAGTCAACTCTCCATTAAACTGAGAATCAACCTCTAAACCTTCAATATCAGCCAAAATAACGTTAATCTTGGCCTTTACGTCAACTTTATTCTCTCTCTTCCAAAGAAGTAACTTGTGCTTGATATTCAGTAACTTCTTATATATTTGATAATCCATCTGGCCAATCACCACCGTGTTCATCCAGGTCATTTGAATAATCTCCACTGCCTCTTTTTTCTCTAGCCACGCCACCTCTAATCGAAAGGTTTAGGCCCCCCTCTGAGGCATCCCGTACTTAGAAGAATAGGGGTGTGGTTAGAGGAAAGTTGCACTAGTGACTTCACAGACGCGAGAGGGAAAGCTTCCAACCAGCCGCTGCTCTAAGAAACCTGTCTAATTTGGACATGGCAAGATTGTTCACACTATTATTGGACCAAGTAAACTTAGCACCAATAATAGGGAGGTCGAAAAAGGCATTTTCTTCAATGAAGAGGTTAAACTTTCTCATTAACACATTGATAGGGTGCTCTGCTAAACACTCATCCGGCCACCTGATAAGGTTAAAATCTCCCCCAATTACCATAAGATAGGGAACAAAATGTACGATAGCGTGACAAATAAAAGCATCCTTCAAGGAGGAAGAATTAGGCCCATAAACACTCATAAACCCCATAGACAATCCAAAATAGCCCTAAAACCCAAAAACAAAAAGTTTTCTCTCACAATGGAATCAAAACAAAAAATAACAGTAGGATCTCATAGAATCCATAAACCCCATGAAGTACCTACTGCATCAATACCAGTAAAAGAGACTGCCCCACTACCCCAAACTTCCTTCACCCCCGCAAGAGTAGGGCTAGGAAATTTAGTTTTCTGCAAAGCCATAATTACAGGTTTAAACTTATAAACCAAAAATAAAACATCACGTCTTCTTCTGGGGTGACCCAAACCCCTAACATTCCAAGATAGAAAATTCATTAAAAATAAATGGGAGAGGAAGAAAAACCTGGTCCAGAAAGACCATCACTGAAATAAACATCTTCAAGCACCATCGAGTCAATAGCATCTCCAACAGACGAAGAAGACGAAGTCATTGATTCTGAGTCTATGTCCACCACTTCTGGATCATGAAAGGCAATAGCAGCAACAATATATCCTCCTTTTGGAACTCCATGTGCTTTCAATCTCGCGGAGGAACGAACTCGACGATGAAACACTTTTTTTTTCTTGCTTTTGTTCTTCAAAAAATATGTCGGAGTTTTATCATTTGTTTTCTCGGTATCTTCATTAGACAAGCCCTCACGATAGTCAACTACTTTTTTCACCTCTGTCTCTATCGGCTTCTTTTCTCTAGCAGCCTCCGCTTTAACTTTGCGAGTATTCCTAATACCCTCCATTAAGTGGAACTTCATCAAGTCCCATATCTACCAACAATTTCCCCACAAAAAGTGAGTCATCCAAAGTAGAACAAGTGGTTTCAGTGGCAATTTCATTCACCATAGCATCCTCAGGTGAAATGACCAGCTGCAACAGAGAGGTTGGCGTCTCCACCGACAGTGGCTCTGCCAGCGAAGAGGACTCTGCCTTCTCCCCAACCTCTGACTCCACTTGAGCACCATCACCAATCATCAACGGTTCCTCTAGTTCGATCACCATGATAGCAAGGGGATCAACTAGAACAGGGTTGAAGCTTGAGCGGGTTTTCTTGGCAGTAACAAGGCAAAAAGGAAGAGCGTGCATCTTCGCGCAAAGGATACCAATACAGAGAAGGAGGCACCAGCCTTTGCTGACTGATTTGTGGTGAGAAAGGAGGAAGAATAGAACTAAAGCCAGGGGAAGATTAGAAAGCGCTGAAGAAGGAGACCCCTTATCGCAATTTTCGTCAAAACAAAATGCCACTTGTATTCTGGTTCCTACCCCACCCCAATCATGCTGACAAGAAGGCATAAAATGCCCTCCCGAGGTTATCAAATATCTGTCATCCGCTGCCTTCTTTGGAGTAAGACCAAAACCAGGCTAAAAAAAAAGAGGTGGACCCTCTTGACCACAGAAGCCTTTCAACACTAGGCCCATCCGAAAAAGAGTCCAAAAATTGACTTTGCTAACTCTTAATAGGAAACTTACCATTGTCTTTATTTGCAACATTCAGTAACCGCTGATTACTAAAACCATATGAAAATCCCTCTGTGTAATCCGGAATCTAACCACCTCGATCCATTGTTTTTGAAATTTTTGGCGTTACATGAGATTCAAATTGGAAATTCCTAGCCTTACGCCAAGCCTTTCTCTGAGGAACTGAAATTTTATGATAACTAGGCACCGACGGTCTCCCAAATTTCGATGATTGGCTCCAAAGCTTACCCTTCTCCAATACCATAGGTAACTCTGAGTTGTCTTCTCCTTGAGCTTTACTAGCGATACCTTCACAAACCACTCCAATCTCAAAGGTATCTTTTCCAACAGAGAGGCAAACTTTCTGAGGTATAGCCACACCAACAAGCTTCAAAACTATAACCCATACCGTCTTGCAGGCCGGGCTCAATAATGAATCCCAATCTAAATCCACATATCCTCCCAGAGAGTCTGCAATCTTTTTTAAAATAGTCAAATTCCAAGCATGCAAAGGTACGCCATTAAGACTCAACGAAAGAGATTCCTTCTGAATGAAGGAATTGTGGTCAGAAGGCTTCCAAAGATCCAACGATAGAAGGCTCCCACGTAGTCTACAGAAACGATTACAAAGAGCTTTACTAACCTCATCCTTAGACCGAAGTTTTAAAACAATTTTGTTCTCGCCTATGATTTTCACATCAGGAGAGTATGACAAACACCATTCTCTTTTAGCCCAGTCCGACAAACCAAAGAATTTGTGATAGGTGGGGAGAAGGACCCAGTGATAAAAAAGTTAGATCTAATATCCAGCTTATCCCATTCATTACTCAAAATCCAAACTGAAAAATAGAGAGAACTATCCACAGATCCTATCATCCCTTGAAACAATTACACTTCTCTCTCTCAGTCGCAGATCAAGGAAGAGGAAAAATTGATGAAGATGACCAACGACCATTGGCCCATCACTTTGTTACATCCTATAAAATTATGCGAGTTTCTTGTTCACCATCACCACATCCACGGTTAGGGTTTCACTCGTGAACCCTAATCCTTCTTTTTTGAAAGAAACCCTAACCCTTCCTTTTTGAAAGAAGTCAAGATTAACCACTCTCTCCTCTCTCTCAATGCAAATAGAACGAGTATCACGTGCTTATTTCTATAAATAAGGTTGCAACTTTATACCAACTGCACCCTTAAAAAAAACATAAATACCCTAACTTGAATAAATACCCTAGCTTGACGAGGTTGTTGAATTCAACATATTATTTAGAAGTTTTTCCGCTAGTTGGTAACGGAGTCCAACCATTTGTATAGGTACTTTTTCACTTTAATATGCAAACTACTCGAACACTTAATGTGAAACTCGTAATGAAACTCTTGGATAGCAAACATTATTTACAGCAAACATAATTTCGATTTTTTGTTGAGCTCAAAGGATTGTTTCTTACATTTCGCAACTAGAATATTATCTTCTTTTTCGTAATTGATTATTAACGTTTGAATATCTTTTGGGCTGTTGTCAATATGTTTCTCACTAAGATTAACATTTTCATGGTATCTATATATTCGAGTTGCTTCTTCATTTGATCTTGAAGGTTGGGACTTGATGCCAAATTTACTAGATTACGCGCACCTTCTTCACACTGATCAATATTTTTTGTTTATTATTTTTTTTGAATGCTCACTAATCAATATTTTTTAATCCTCACAATTGTTGATTTATTCCACCAATCTCCTCGAAATTTGTAGATCTCGACTTGAATACCTTACATGAGTTGATTTATGCACTTGTTGATTCACAGACTGTAATTTGTGATGGCATCAATAGTAAGAGTGAGTTTTGCTACAATTGTGATGGATGTAATAATGATTAATATAAAGAGGGAGAAGAAAAACAATAAAATAAATCAGAAACTTAAAAATATAAATAAGTGAGACTTTACCCTCTAGAGATTCCCAAGGATGTCCTCACTAAAAAAGATATTTTCAAAACACCAAAGCTAAAATCTTATTTTCTTCTCTTCTCTTTTCTTGTCCAATACATATTTATAGAAAAAAACCTTCAAATGTAACTTGCTCTTTAAAGAACCTAATCAATATTAAATCTTAACTTCTCATTTTTTTTTTAAAAAAACCTTCAAATGTAACTTGCTCTTTAAAGAACCTAATCAATATTAAATCTTAACTTCTCATTTTTTTTAAAAAGGTGCAGTTTGCATACAAACACATCCGAAGGTGTAGAGGAGGTAAGGTGCACTTTCAAATTTTATCATGGCATATAATTTTGATGTAAAATGTTCTTAGGATTATCTCAAAATCTATTTTTATATCTAATTATAAAATTTTAAATTTTACAAATGGTTAAAATCAAGTAGATCTATAAACTTATGAAAATTTTGAAAATGAACAGTGTAGATAATATATGTTGTAAAATGCACTACTTCTTAAACTTAAAATCTTTTTATTTTTCATAGTCATACATCTCGATGTCGAGATGATCAATCAAAGAGTTTTTCAACATTAAAACTACATTTTCCAATGGATTATTGAAGGGCATCCGTAGTTCTATATTATAAGGTACCATCCTTATATAAACTTTTTCCTTCAAAAAATTCAAATTCCAACTCAGTTCTCTATAACTGAACAGCCACAAATACCATAACTTAAACCACTCTCCATAACTGAACAGCCATAAATACCATAACCTAAACAATGGATGTAGTTTCTATAAGGCTCGAAAAAAAGGTAGTCAAACCTCAAATCAAAACCTCATTTAGAAAACATGGGCATGCGAAATATCTATGATAGCTCTAAAATCAATTTCTACCACCAATTTTAAAATTATAGTTAAAAAAATGATACAAATCTTACGGATCCGTGAACACTATAATGGTCAAGGTCGAAATGAGATTTGATGGTTTTCTAAACCCAAATCTGTAAATTTCCATGAGTTTTGAGGTGAAGCTTTACTTATTTTGATAGATCTACAGCCCTGTCAAAACAAAGCACCATACATAAAAAAAAACCCCATTTCCCACCATTGGTCACATTTCCCATATCACAAAACCAAGCGGTTTGAGAGCTAAAATACCCCATTTCCCACTATCAAAGAATTGATTTCAATGATCCATACCTCATTCATTAATCGCCATTCTTAATATCAGTTATCTAAAATTGGCAATCCAACTTGGAATTGACCAAGCCATCCAGAGGTGGGTGATTCCAGATTGAGGCATCCAGAATCACCCCCATCCTCCTTACTATTTTTTTTTTCTAATTTCTTAGTCAATCTAAGTTGGAAATCGGACCGGACAAATCACATTCAGACTAGCAATTCAGGGCCTGATTCCTATTTTTGGATCACTGCTTAATATCACGACAAATGCCAATTTGATTCATAATCTCATTAATACAGCCTTCAAAAACTCAGCCACAAACATCCACTATAAAACTAAAAGACAATAAAGTTTAAAACAAGTGACTCATTGAAGTAAAGCAACATGATACCACGCACCCACACACAGAAAGAAACCAGGAATTTCTCGGCATCCCAATATTATGAATCCCTTGAATCCTCCTCTTTCATCTTCTTTTCCCATCTGCTCTTCTGAAAAGACATAATGACACAAGTTGTGAATCATCAGCACCAAAATCAACTAAGCCCAATTATAAGGTCAACATTCACAGTAAGACAAAAGTATAAGTTAAGCAAGTGCATCCATTTCTTATTGAGCATCTCAAATTTCCTACAACCATTCTCCAACATTTGAATCTCTTGTTAGGATGGACAAAGACATGAACCAGCCTGGTACTTGAACACAATTATAAATGCATAGTGCACATCAAACTGCGTCTTTCCATTTTCACGGCAAACAAACTATATGCTAGAAATCAATAACATTTATCACCTTTTAGCGAATCTCCAGCAACAAGAATCACAGGAGGATAACATAGAATTGAAGAGAATCAACATGCATGCAAGAGGGTGCGTGCACACACACAGCACACATGCACGTGTGCATGGGTACAAGTGAACATGACATGCCTTATTTAAGCACAGAAGCTTAAAAAAGGGGAAAGAAATGGACCATCCTGCCTATGGCAGGCAAATTTCCATAAGTAAATTTTTTTATCCCATTAAGCCCACAAGAAAGCTAACAATAATTTTTCACTGGAGAAAATGGGGTTTGAAAAACCTTGCCTAAGCACAAGAAAACTACCAACAATATTTGAAAACCAGGGCATGTTACTACAAACATATAAACAAGAACTCCCCAATCAGTGTAGTGGTAGGGATTTTCAAATAAACCCCAGCCATTATTTCAAGACAAACATGACCCAATGTCCACAACAAAGATAACAATGCCTCTACAAAGTCCTCTCAAGAAAAGCTAAATGACAGAGCCACTTCCAGAATAAATGACAATAGCTCACTTCCTGCTCGGTAAATCAATCTAAGAAGCTACAACATTATTGAGAAAAGTACTTTTTAGATGCCTTTAATCATAGGAATAAAGCCAAGGTAAGATGCATTAGAAACAGTGAGTACCCTACTTCTCTCAAAAACTCCTAAAAAAACTTCACCAGACTTTATTCTCCTTTTTCTCTGTCTCTGAATCAAGAGGGTTTCCACATCCCATCACTCTAACATACCAATCTCCTCAAACAAAAGCGCCTTCTAGTTCACAATATAACTGATTTTTTTTTTTTTGTTTTTGTTTTTGTTTTTGAAATTGGTCAAGAACAGAAAAACCATTTGTTCATTCAACTCGCCTAAGGTTCTATGACTTCCTCTCTAATTGTCAAATCAAAATGAGTCAACTGACTTAACACAGAGATTTGTAAATGATTTCAGATATAAAAAGGTTGTGAAGCCACTAGTCAGGAACCTTGTATCAAACCACAAAGGAAGGGCAAGAAATGACACCAGATGTGACCTTGAACAACCACTTCTAATGAGATTCTCACTCATGGAAATTCCAAGAGTCCAGGAAAAGGGCAGTTCCCTGCAAAAGGAGAATTTCCTTTGCCTAGTTCTTGGCAATCCACAAAAATGAGAAAAAACCATCAGGCTTTTAAGAGATTCCAATGCTTTCCTAATCATCACTGGACTTTTATTTCTTTTTCTTAGGGAGATTACTACAGCTTGCAATTTAGCTCCTTAGTTGATAAACTGTGGACCATAGTTCTCATAGTTAAAACATGCAATTGCCTTAGGAAGTTGGGAGCCACAAATTCAAGTTCAATCAGGACTCACCTTGTCAACTTACCAAATCAAGCAGGATATGGTAAATAGCATAGATAAATATTGAGAAAATATCAATCAAAGGGTCAAGTTAACTTAGAAATTCACTGAAAAGTGTAAAATAATCCTATACAACATTAGGAGTGTTGTTTTTTAAGTTTCATTTCACTAAGGTACCTCTTAAAAAGTAAAATAAAAAATGATCAAATTGCCCCCCTGTCAGGATTGGAAAACTTGAACAAGTGAAGGTATTCTAATAATTAGGCCCCACTTGAGTGGTCCATGAAAGTAAAAAAAATACCCCTGGTTGTTCAGAGTTAACAACATAAAACAAGGGTTTACAATGGCAATAGTGAGTTCCATGTTGTTAACCCTGAATGACCATGATTATTTTCTTCATTCGGCAATTCCAGATCACAAATGTTGAACAACTAGGGGTATTTTCATCATTTGGCTAAGTGCACTTAAGTGGGGCTCAATTTACCCAAATACATATGCTTGTAAATGGTTCCTAGGGGCAGTTTGGTCATTTTCACAATTATCTTTTTAAGAGGTATCTAAGTTAAATGAAACTTAAAAGGAACACTCCTAATATTAAATAGGATGGCTTGACAGCTTTATTGATTTTGTAAGGTAATTTGACCTTTTAATTTGTATTTTGCATAAATATTCAGTAGTTCTCACACAGGTGAACCTAATGCGCCTAGTCCTCATCAGGGATTGACTGTTTTAAGTTCATCATAGCTACATTTTCTACAACACTCCTACAATTCCAAGAAAGCAAATTGAGAAATTTAATTTGAAATTTGAAGTGCAAGTATGAGTCACTTAGAAGTAGGGAAACACTGGAAAATACCAACTCTCTTGAAGGAATTTCGCAAGGTCCTAAGAAATATTAGAAATCTGTTAAGTAAAGATCCTATTGAATTATATATCTCTCCAACCTCTTGCCCTGCCCTAATCGGCCATTAAACAAAAAAAAAGAATGATAGCACATAGATTCAAGGTTTAGATCCATCCAGATTAACAAATATGTGCCAATAAAACATAGCATTAGATCAATTATATCAACAATTCAACATACAGAATGATAGCACTGTAGGTATTATCTTGCCCCACAAAAAGCATCTTCTACACTCAAGAAATAAGATAATGTGCAGCAAAAACCATTCATACAAAACCGATAAGGCTCAAACTTGGTTGCCAATTACCTAATCAAATATACTCATCCATAGGCACTCCTAACCCATCTAAGATAGGACATCCACTCATTAAACGGAAAAAAACAAATATGGTAAACTAATCTGAAATACCTGCCTCTATGATTCTTTTAAGCACGACATATTCATTGAACAACTCAAATGTACATATATCATGAACGAGCCAAATTATTAAAAAAAAAAAAAGAAAAAAAAAGGGAAAAAGAGAGCCCTAGAAGTATCTATTAGACATATGGACCTAGATCAATGGTGGCAAGAGTACAAAGCTAGTCAATAGAAGATGTCTTTCTGCTATCCTCCAAAACATGTCCACTTCCTGTTCTAGGTCAATGTCCATCAGGGTATCCTTGCTCTTGCGATGCATACTAAATAAAGATATTCCCAAAATGACAGTGGTACCCCCATGATATTCTCACCCAACTAAACAAATGGACAGTTGGAATTCTACCTACATCCTTTCTATCATCACATCCACTCATGCACCACAGCATATTGCGGTCCCTTATGCAATCAGAAGCAGGATTGGTCATGCGCAGCCTGAACATCTAAAAGCCAATAACGAGCACTAAGGAAGGTTTGTCAATTGGATATCAACATACTCTTGTTAGAAACTTTTCTTTTATCTCTACCTATAGAATCATTAATTCATCATAAACCATCCTGCAAGTTGGTGACCCAGTACTCATCGCTTTGTTACCACCATTACTTTTCTTCCTACTGCACCTCTAGATATTCTTGAGTCGAGGGATTCCCTTTTTCATAGGGGCATGGCTTTTTTTTTTTTTGAGTGAAGGCAACAGGATTAATTATAATAATTAATAAATAGTTACAACTTTGAGCCCAATGTTAAATGGGGTCCAATTGTACAAATAGAGCCAAGAATAAACTTATGTATGCATAGAGAATTTACAGAGACAACATCATTCTCCTTTTCTAGTATCTTAACGATTTACTATTATTCATGCATTCCGTGAAAAATGAAAGTAGATCTTTAAGAACAACAACATATAGCATTGTAACATCCAAAACATGATAAATGAGATTTTTAGACATTATTTGTGGCCTGACCTAGAAGAATGACATCAAAATTACTAAATTTTCTATTACTACCTTGCTCATAAATCCCACTTCACAATGGAAAATTATGTCACAGAAAACATAACTGAATAGTCATAACAAGTGGTTATTAACCTTATCAAAAGAAAAAGAATAAGAAGAAAAAAGGAAAACCTCACCTTGTATTTCAGTAACATTTCTGGCATTTTCTTCTTAAGTTCAGCAGTTTTTGCCCTCCTAAACAAGAGAGAGGAAAGGGCGAAAGCCCAGTCAAATTTCAAAGAGTGGGAAGGCAAAAGACGAAGAAAAAGAAAAGGGCCAAATCCAATTCCATTTCCAAAGATAAAAGTTGCAAAGGCATCTAAATTCAACAAAAACAACAAATATATGACATCAAATAGTCTGATTCATACTTCTCTGCTGATATTCTATCGCACTTGTGACCCTTCCTCTTGCTCTCATTTCTTTTCTTGGTGAATCATATGGCCAATCCCTTGCATAGCCCAAAATTATTTCTCCATAATCACACAAACATGAAGAAGTTTTAGTGCTGCAATTTTAGGAACTCAAAGAGTTATTTAAAAAGGAAAAACATAGGAGATCTTAAAACTCAAATGCCTCAATTCAATTCATTTATGCTTCAGTCATGACAACTTCCAAGCAATTTAGAAACTCACCAAAAGAAAAGGTTTACCATGATTAACCCAAAACTAATCCAAACAGGAAATAATAGCACAAACTGAAAACAATATGTAAGGGAGAAAGAGGACAAGGAAGAGAGAAGGGCAATAAAAATATTGGGAAATAAGTAACAACGAAAAAAGCTTCAATTCATGGCTGAAATAAACTACTGAAAATCATATTAAACAAAAATAAAATGACAAACTTAAACTAGAGCTTAGCATATCCGCATTTTAAATCAACGGAATAAACCTGAAAGATCAACTGCGATGAACCTCAAATCACTTAAAAAAACAAAAATATAAACCCTAAAATAGAAAAAAAACTAGGGCAAACAAGTAAAAAGATCAACTGCAATGAAAGTAAAAAGATTAATAGCAAACAAAATCTGAAAAATCAAATACAAAAGTATAACTGTAACTAGGGCAAACAAGACACATACTCTCCAGCCAATAAAACTTCTTTCCTGACTCGTAGTCGATCTCTTGCACCAATAGCGAGAGGTTTCCACGAAAGAAAACTAATGCGATCTTGTTGGGGGAAAGAAAAAATTAATGCGATGTTCTTGCGGAAAGAAAGAATAATGCGATGAATATATAGATATATATATATATATATTTTTTTTTTCAAAAATCACTTACAAATAATCTTATTACAGTAAATCTTGCTTAAAAGAAATTATACTACCAAATCCTATTACAATAACTCTTTGTTCAAAGAAATTAAACTAACAAATCCAAAATCTTAAAAACCTTAATGTCATAAAACCAATTTTTTTTAAACAAAGAAAATATCTATAAGTTTTATGCTTGGGAATATAAAGACAATATAATTAAATATGACGAGAGTGTTAGAGATTACTTCAACCGGGCTTATTACACCCCACACTGAGTCACCACCATCCGATGGCGCGGGATCAATGATCAACCTTTAATTTCAACTAGAAAGGCAAATTTAGGCCAAGCCACACTAATAGAACATGAACCCTTTTGATCACAAACTCAAACCCTAAGTGAATTCCCTTAACAACCTAGTGTGATCAAACCCTAAGTGAATTCCCTTAACAACCTAGTGTGATCAAACCCTAAGTAAATTCCCTTATCAACCTAGTTTGAGAGAGATGAATTCTCTTTTTGTTATTCTTTCGTAATGTGAGAGAGAGATCAAAGATGGGTGCTCGTTTGTGGGATATGAGAGAGAAAGATGAGAATTAGGTACAAGAGATAAGGTGTAGAGATTTTTAGGTAGAGACAATCCCCTTTTTATAGGCTTTAAATAACATTAGAGTTTCTTTAAGGTTTTCTTTGGCTTGCCTCTTTTTGTGAGATTGAATATAAACTATTTCCATCAATACAAATTAAATAAATTAATCTAATCAAAATATTGTGCATACCATAAAATAGCACAAGTCTACTTAATATTTCCACAAAATCTTTCAAAGATATATCAAGTCAATATCTTTCAACCATATGGCCACATGCCATATCACAAGAAAAAAAATAGGAAAGAGAATAAGGGTGGGGCATGCCACCCAAGGGAGGCACTCATTGGCCCCACCTTCTAGAAATATGGTAGGCCCATGTGCACAATGGGTTTAGAATATTATTTGAATATTTAAACCATTATAAAATCAATATCTTTAATTTTATAAATCCAAAAATTATAAATAAAATATCAAAAGACTCATAAAAATTCATATAATAATTTCTATCATAAAACAAACATAATTAAATTAATTTGATGGGAAATAGATCCATATGGTTTAGGAATTTAATCTGCAATCATGGGGCACTCCACCTTCAATTGTGGATTACAGACCACACTTGCTTTATCGAACCGACCCAGTGTTTCCCATGACCCACAAGGTCACACAATTCCTCGGTTCACTCATCTGGGCATGTTCTCCGACGTCATCAAGGGCTAACCCATAAACCTTCATCGGTTTGTTCTTCATGCCCAGGTAACATAGGTATTTCCCAATCTACTGACCTAGATCGTCAAGCACAGATCGGTATCAGTAAATCATCGTTTGCTTAGTGTAGTCCACAAGGGACCACACTCCCATTGAGTTAATGTTCCACTATATCATTTCATTTACAAGCACTCATAAGGCTTTTAAAGACCACATAAACCCTATATTCTATGCCCCAAGGTACCAATATCCCCACTCCCTTTGAAATCTCGTCTTTGTGCTTTCCATGGATGACCCCCCACTGGTTTCTCTACTAAACTTGTAGATGAATTTGTAGAGAGTTTTGAACCATTTAAAGCCGATTTTACACCCATTTTTGTTGCATTTACAACAAATTTCGCAGCTTTTGCAACCATTTTTCTGAATCGCACCTCCTTTCTTTTGGTTTATTATTTCGTTCGCAGGGCAATTCAATATATGCATCGCTTACATGGCTAGTGTGTTTTATTGGTCGATGGTGCTTTAACAAAGGAAAAAATTATATAAGGTTAGACACTTTAAAACGTAGGATTAAGGTGTATCTCTAAAATTTATATCTATTTCAAACATGCTTAGGACTTGGATTGCTTTCTGGCTATCTCTATTTTTGACCACAATGTCGATGTTATCGAAGGAACGAAATGACCGAGTTTTTCAAGGGAAGGTTTCTAGATGGGAGTACTTGCTCAGGAGGATTACCTCTCATGTTAGTAAATTAGCATATGCTAAACCCTGGTCTTTTCATTTATGGAGAGAAAGCAATGCTAAACCCTGATCTTTTCATTTATGCAGAGAGAGCAATCATTGATAACCTCTAGATTACATGGTGACAACATCAAATCAAGCATCACATATCAATTGAATAGTCTTTTCCTATTCCAAATTATTTTAAATTAAATATTGATGGTGCTTCACTTCAAAACCCTGGACTTGCAGGTAGTGAGGCTAGGGGTGGCAATAGACCTGAACCCCACCTGGGACCTGTCGAGAATATCCAACACGGGTCCGGCTATGTGTCCAACATTTGGACCCCACGGGTCGGGTCTGGGTCCAAACTTGGACTCGAACATTATTCGGGTCCAGTTGGACCCAACTCGCACCCATAAGCTGTTGGAGATAAAATATTCCAATCCCTATTCGTTTGGGTATATTAAGGATCATATATAATAAGAACTCGTAGTCATCTTTAGCTATTAAACGACAAATCAGACGGCTTGAAATATAATGGTGGGTGATTGTGACCTTATTACCAATAATATGGATATATGATGGTAAAAAAATAGCAAATAAATAAAAATCTCATAGTGAGGGTGGCAATGGACCTGACGGCACAGACCTAGGACTCGATGGGCATAGGTATGGGTCCAATTTTTGGACCCGATAGGATAGGTCCGGGTCCAAAACCTGAACCTGTATACTATTCAGTTCTAGGTCTAGGTCCAGCCCGGCCCGACCCCTCTCGTTGTCACCCCTATTTGAGGTGTAATTAGAAGTGATGATGAATCCTTCATCGTCGCATTTGGTAATCCCCTTGGTAAATAACTATGCAGAGTTTCTAGTCTTGTAAGTTAGCATTAACCTGACCATCCAGCTCAAATGTTTCCCCATGCAGATTGAGAGCGATCCCGTAGTGTCAATTAATGCAATCCATAATCAATGCAATGATCAATAGGTGCTAAGTGTTGTTGTTGCTAATTGTCGATATAAGCTCTCCGATCATGCTTGGTCCTTTACCCACTTTTATTGTGTGGCTAACATGGTGGTTGATTTACTTGCCAAGAAAGCCACAACTTTTTTAGATGCCACTGTTTGGCGTTCTAAAGTGCTGGATTTTCTTTCTGTTACATTACTTCATGATGTGGCACAACTTCTCTATTCTAGGGCTATAAAATTATAAGCTGTATTTTCTTTTTTTGTTAATGAAAATCGGATAGGTGGCCTTCTCCCTCATTGACTTACTAAAAAAAAGAAGAAATGATGTATCTCTAGAATCCTTTTATAAGGGCTGTTTTGATGTTGAAAAAACATCTAAATTGATCATTTCTGAGATGTATAGGTACGGAGAAAAAAAGAGATTCAAAATCCCATGTATATCTTGCAACATATTTTATGAACGTTCTATTTTCGATATTTTTATGTGTTTATAGATTCGCTTGATTTGAACTATTTCAAAAGTTTAATTTTTTATAATTAAAGATAAAATTAGATTATTGCACATCGTAAGAATGTTAGATACCAAAATTGCATCTCATGACAAAGTTTGGAAATGCACCTTGTTTAAGGTTGCAACCTTATGCAAACCACACCCTTTATTTAAGGACGTGCATCCTCTTGTCCGTGGAGGAACCAAAGTACCCTTGGGGGTACTTGCATTTATTGTAAATGAAAAAGTTTAGAAAATTTATTTGGTGAGTCAGCCGCATCACCTATTCTTGTGCGGTCTCCCTCTAAAATCATAAAAATTGAAATTGATCCGAAGTTTTAGACAAATCTCAACTATGACGATGCTTGTGAAATATGAATTTTTTTAATGAAAAATATAATATAGTATTTTTTGTACAATCTTTTTTTTTTAGGTAATTCAGTAGGGATGACGAGCCCCTACCCGTTTTTAAGTCGTTAGTGGTTTTTGAATGCGTTAGGTGAGAATGAAAGCCTAGACTTTAGCTGGGACACAGGTATTGCGACCACCACTACCCCAACCCATTCTCAAAAGTATTTTTTCTACAATCCACTTTAACTTTTTGTGGATGCACCGTGTTTTGATGTCCATCTTAAAGATGGTCGTTTGATGCATGAGTGACTGCACACCAAAATTGTGTCCAAAAGTTTATATAAGGTAGGAATATTATATTGTAGAAGTAAGGTGTACCTCAAACATTTACTAAAAAGTAAAAAGCATTGTTTTAGTATTCAAAAAATCTTTCAATTGATCATCTCGATCTTGAGATTTATACCTATGAAAGAAAAAGTAGATTCTAAGTCTTCAAAAAAGTGCATCTTATAACACATTATCTAGACCATATATTTTCAAGATTTTGAAGTATTTATAGATGTGCTTAATCTGTTCCATATTTGGAGCTTTGAATTTCATAATGAGGGTCAAAATAGATTTTTAGGCTATCATAAGAGTTTTTGGGACCAGGATAACCTTTCCAAATGGATGTTTCAAGTGCACCTTACTTCTATAGTATGACGTTGGCACCTTATACAAACTGCATCTATGATGTCTTTATAATTCTAAACTTTGTGCTGGTAGATCTTCAATTTGGCCATGGATGGATGAAGGCTATTCTTTGCTTGGACGTAAATTTTTTAGAATTGAGTGATCTTCGAGAAATCAAGATCATACCTTACAGGGTATATAGGGCTCTTTTTCTATAAAACTATTATTTTGTTTTCTTGGCACGCTACTTATCTACGAAACAAGTGTTTTAAAACCCAATGATTTGCAATCCAGATCACCAATTTGGATGAAAATCAATTGGTATCGATCCGTTTCTATGATGGTATAGGTCCTATCTTGGTTCCCCCTAAAACCCTCTGTCTATAATTTTTTCTCCTTTTTTTTTAAAAGCATATCTAATGCTTTTATCACCTTAAATCCCCATCCATAAATCCCTATTTTAAATTTATTTATAGTTTTAGATTACACATTCAGAATGATCCAGACCTGATCCAAATCATCAATTGATCTATTTGCCATGGACCTTTGGGTGAACAATATTCCTCATATATTCGAGTTTTAAAAAACTGTATACGACCAGCATGAAAAAACTACTTGATCAATTGAAATTTATCTCCCACAAGCCAAACATACTAGAAGAGTATCGTGTTTCTTCTCAAGACTCCTCAACCATTTGATGATTTTGAGTTTGAATGTGGGGAATCCCCTACCCTCAACAGACCTTTGTTCATATTGGAGAGTTGAGCTGCTAGTATAGAGTGTTTGTGATAGGAAAAAGTTTATATAGAGCCAAGTCTCAAAACAATCAAATTAGAGTTTTCTTCAAAATTTTCACTAGAAGAAGTTGTTCTGATGCTCAGATATCCTCAAATTGATCATCTCGACATCTAGATGAATGGACATGAGAAAAAAATAGATTTCAAATTTTGGAAATAGTGCATCTTGTAACACATTTTTGGACCATAAATTTTCAATTTTTTTATAGATTTGCTCGATCTACACTATGTTTAAAACTTGAAATTTGTAATTAATTATGAAAATATATTTGAAGGGTATCATAAAGATTTTCATTATTAAAACCATATTTCTGGACACTATTTGAAGGGGGACTTTACTTTGATTGTTTAGAGCCTCCGCCCTATATAAACCGTACATTTGACGACGCTAAACTTTTCATTGTTTTTACCTGGGACGTACTACAAGCCATATAGCATTGAAGTTCAACCATCTTCGTGGCTCCCTCCCATGGAAGTGGTGCTTCTCATTGAATTCTTGGCCATGTTCAATTTTTATTTATATTTTTATATTTGTTATATCAACCCGAGATGACTTTTGAGGATGAGTTTTTTTAGTTGAAGTGAAAAATATAAAAATATTTCGTAACAAAATATAATGACCAAAACAAAAGTATAAAAATCATAATAAAATATAATAACCAAAATGCCCTTGATATTTTAGAGGTATATTAACCATTTTAATATTTTGATATATGATTGTGAGTGAGAAGTATTGATAACCAATTTTTTAACTCAATCCGATATGCAAATATATATGTAGGGATTGTATATAATGAATAGGGAGGTCACAATTACTTATAACCATCCGACGTGAAATCTAATTATTTGAATGTGTCATAAAGTTCGAAAAAAAATCTTTTGATCTTTGAACTTGGTCAATGAAATAAATGCACCAACCCAATTTTACATCCAATGGTCAAGATTATTGTGATCCTGTACCAAAAGTAAATTGTCTCATTATTATATATATATATATATATATATATGGGAAAAAATCTTCACAATGCCTCTAGGCAAAAATATACAGTGCTTTCGCCCCCAACAGTCCGTTCAAACAAATTGAATGTAGGAAAACTCATCGCAATGCCTCTAGGCGGCGAGAATATATAGTGCTTTCGGCCCCACCCTATCGACCGTCCATTCAAACAAATTGAAGTGAAGGGCCATAATTAGCTGAAAACACTCCGCGCGCAAAATGCCGTTGACTCAAAAAGCTTGAAACCTCAAAAAATTTCCATTTGCTCTTCTTTCCCGTTTCCTCTCCTCAACGACCTCCCTCTGTATGAGGCTTCCCTCTCTCTACGAGACTCCCCTGATGGCTTGTCCTCTTCTCTTCTCTACTATGTGAAGTGAAGGGCCATTCTTTCTCGTTCATCCTCTCCCCTTTCTGTGAAGCACGAACGTGGTCATCTCTGAGAAGCTTCAGTTCTGCTACAGACGCCACACACTCCTCCTCTGTTTAGAGCATCAATCGGGTGAGTGACTATCCCAAGCCACAATCTAAGCCTAATTCATGAATTTTTTTACAGTAGGTGAAATCTCTCTATTACTCTTGTAGAAAACTCAAATTTTTTCCAAAAACCTATCCAAAACCATATGTTTTTATCCTAACACCCTACTCTTTTTTCTCAAAACCCAACTTTTTAATGTTTCATTTCAGCGGTTAAACGGATCTTACCTTTTCCCTCTTCTGTGCCAACTCAATCAAGGTACCTACCTTTTCCCTCTCCTATGCTAACTCAATCAAGGTATGTGTGCTTTTTAGGCCCTTTTACCCAATTTTTTTCTGAATTAAATCACAAAAACAGAGAAAACAATGGTTAAATTGGATTTTATTACTTTCTTTTATCATTGATTCTAAAAGAAAACTGAATTAGATACTTATAAATGGGTTTCACTACACAAATTTTTATTATTTGGATATTGAAATTTTAATACAATTATTTGGTTTTTTGTGATTCTTTTATTCTCTATTTTACAATGCCACTTTTTCTTTTATTTTTTAAACAAATTTCGGTTCAGTATTCATTTCTTTGTTCTGTGATTTTTTTTGTTAGGAATTTTAATTTGAGAAATGGAGTTTTTGGTCATATTCATTTAATTTCTTCAGTCGCCTCCATGTATTCTATTTGTTCTCTTTTGGGGAAGTGGGTTCATGTCCAATTGGCTAGTGAGACTGATAGAAGTTATTTGGGCATTATTTCATCAAAATGCGGGGAGGGGTTCTTGGGTGTTTTCAGAAGATTATATTTAGAGTTCTCAATTGTTTTGCCCGGTCCAAAGCATTAGTTGCAATTGGCACATTTTCAGATTGAATGCGAAGCATCGAAGGTCATTTGGTTTAATTTTTTTTTTTTTTTTGATTTATCAATAATTATTGAAGACCTCTTAGTTAAAATAAATTTGAAGGTGTCTTGGCTATATATGTGTATAAAATTGGTTATTTGTATCTAATAAAAACCCCCACTAAGGGATTGGTGAAAATATGGGCAAAGGGCATTGTTCTCGTTTTCTTTGTTTTCTTGTGAGTGGCCCTATTTTCTTTCTTGGAGAAATTTTATATAACGAAACGTGTTAAATAATTATGATTACACGGTTGATTATTAAAAGTTCTTGTTCTTTTTGCTCTGAAGTGCATGAATCTGGTGAGTTCTTGCTTGTTGCTGCCAGAGCCACTTACGCAGTTCTTCAACAAACAAGGTGAGTTCTTCCTTGCCTTCTCTCTCTATGCCACACACACAGTTATTCTCTGTTGCCCAACCCACAATATCTCAATAATGTATATTACAATTGTTAGGCAAATTACTTTCTCAAAAAACATTTCTTAGGCAAATTAACTTGGATTTAGAATAACATGATTTTCCGGCCTCATTTTATGTATAAAAGTAAAATGAACTTTTTTTTTGAATGTTGCACTTTTTGAAGTGCAGCCTCCCAATATAGAGGAGCTCTATTATAGCAAGGTTAGGCGTTTAGTAGGGTTGGGTAGGACCAACCAGGGACTCCAAAATACAATCCTCGAGGTTACGAGGGTGCAGACAATGTGGTAGGCCACCCACACCACATCCCATCATTAATGCTGAATTGCTTTAGTATTCATTGTTGTGCTATTTTTTCCAATTAACATTCGGTTTTATAATATAGTGGGAAGACATCTACCGTAGCACAGAGCTCTTGAGAGATGGTATCTGATCCAAGAACTGGGATTTGGCCACTGAGGCATTCGGCTACCTATCAAAGTATTTTCCAATCCCATTGGAGGATCCCCAGAATGACAATGCGAATGATGATGTACTAGGGACATTGGAGAGAGTAGCTCCCGATCGGAGGATCAGATCCCTACACAGCCTATTCCTATGCCAACGCGAACGGAGGAGGTTGGACGAGTATACTATGCTTGTGTCATGGATGCCTCAACATCAACATCTCCTTCCTCTCCTCTCAACATTACTAATTCAAGAAATGGGCAGGAGTGTGGTGCTCATGCTATAGTGGATGAAGCTTGCCATGATTGTCCATTTGATGAGGACATAGTTGCAATAAATAGAGAAGGAGATCCTATACTTATAGAAGTTCAGGTAGCCCTAGCAAGACATGCAAGTGTCGAACCGGCAATAGGAATGCTATTTATTGACGAAGCTGAAGCTTATGATTATTATAATAAGTACACAAAATTGGTAGGGTATGTAAAAGACCTATTTATAGAGCATGTAAAGGATTTGATTAATTTTTTGAATTTTGGAGACATGTAAATACCTCTTTTTGTAGTTAACTTTGGGGGTTATGTGAATATTCAATATTTGTGTAATTTTGAAGGCATGTAAAAGACCCCTTTATGAGGGCATGTAAAGGACCTCTTTATGGGGCATCTAAAGAACCTATTTGGTGACTTTTAGTAACATATGTGTGACGTTTATTTCTTTTCCATGTATGTGCAATGTGGGTTTACTTGGACAATAAAATGCATTTATATCCCCGTAGTTCTCACTGTATTTTATTTTTTATGCCAAGCATTTAATATGTTCTCACCTTTTACCATACGAGAGAGTGTGTAGAATAGCTTTATAACCATCACGGACCTGCTTTGAATAACCAGCTCTCTCTTATAGGCCTTGTTTCATTGTAGCTGATAACCAGATCTCTCTCTCTCTCTGTTTATGTGTCTACAAAAAAAAAAAAACCATAAACTGAAAAAAAAAAAAACAACAACCCATATACTGAATAATACTAGAAACTAGAGAATTTCATTCACAAAAGATTACCATTAATTAAACAATGACCAATTACAATCATTTACAAACCACTGGAAAGATACAAGGAGGTTAAACCCCTCATGAAATAGGGAAAACCAGATACAAATGAAGCTTCAAAAAGTTAAACCCAATTGAGCTGACTCACCACCAACTAGTAATTTTTTTTTTTTGCTTCTTCAAGTTTCACTCTTCCATTCAAATGATGCAGCAAAGGCCGTCTCCTTTGAGCATGTATTCAATCGTCTTATTGATCTTTGAGAATGAGACTGAATGTGTGATGAACTTCTCCACGTGACGTGTACCTTTTTTATGTATTTGTTGATAATAGATGGAAGATCAGAATGTAGCTTATAGTTTCCAAAGAATGTTCATTTGAGAGTCCTTTCATTGAGCACATTCATGGGGTGTATCTTGAAATTGCATCCTTGTGAAGAACCCCAACAAGCACAGTTACACTGCATCCTTCTACATGTATTTACGGTACATGACCATAATTTTTTTAAAAAAAGAAAAAGAAATAAGTGCCATAAATAACACATATGAAACAAGCACCGGAAGCACAAAATAGCAGCAGGAGTAGGGGTAGAAGGGAAGGATAAGCATTTTCCAAAAGATCTACAGCTTAGAGAACCAGATTGTCATAAAAGAAAGTCAACATATATGCATCTAGGCACACTATTGTGCAAATGTATAGTTACATACAAAATCTTCATGAGTTGTATTCATGACTTCGACAGAGTCACTGTTCCAATCTATTGGCATCGAGTGGACAATAGACATGCAGCCTACTCCAAATACTCATGGTAGGGGCAATTTTAAATAGGGAGCCACAACCTATGTACTAACGATACTAGATTCAAGTCATCATCAATTCTTTGTGGCTATTTGGAAGCATTTCAGAAATTCAGAGAGATATAACATACTCTATTACACTTTTCATTAATAGTTGTTGTACATTGTAATAAAAAGAGAAACAAATAATATCATCATCATCAACATCCAAACCTTACCCCAATAGTTTGGGGTTGGCTAGAAGACATATTGTACTCTCTAAAAGAAAATAATACTCACAACTTCAACAATTTTGACACGTTACTGTAGGAGGCTGGAATGTGGCTACCAGTGAACTAGTTATTATCAAGTTGGCTACAAAACAAATTAGAAACAAACATTATATACTTGAATGCAAAAAATATGTGAATGGATTTCACATCTTTAAGAACTACTTCTAAGCAATCCACCATCTAGAGGGGTACAAGAATGTGTAAATGATTGTACACATTGTGTCATTAGTATGAAGAGAATAACATTATCAGTTCACATTAAAAGATTAAGGCCAGAACTTAAAAATATCTATTAATATACGCTACCTGGTCATTCTCTAACCTCAATTATGCAGCTGAATCAAATTGAGATTTCACATGAGAAACTTGAGATGGAGAATATCTAGGTTTGTTGTTCATCAAAAAAGATAATTTATAACTAAAAAAGATGATATATCGTTTAAAAGAGATATTATAATATGGTCAATGGACTTTAAAAAAACATAGTCATGTAGATCATGATGGTAAGATGAAATGAGAACAGTGAAGGAGAAAGGTGTGAGACACACCAAAACAGAATGTGAACGTCACTAGTGGGTTCCATTGTAACTCCATCCATGCATCATTAATTTGAAGATACAAACCCAAAGGACTAATACTTTCTTCGGATCATTGGACAATATCGCACTCTTTTAAATAAAAAAAGGGGTACGCTAAGAATACCATAATCGAGTTGAGTGGAGTATGCTATACTGTAATCCAAAGGAGCATCTCAAGTCCTTTATTGATGGCAGACAATGGATACTAGCCATACTAGGGATCACTGTATGCAGTTGAAGTCCAACCCCAGTGGATGCCCCTTCTGAGGTACTAGGTGTGATACTCCATTGGATTTTGCTAAAGTTTCTAGTTTAAGTATATATCAAATTTTTTAATAAATAATAATTGTTAAAGGAAACAGAGTATGATAAAATCGCTAGTATAAGTAGATGTCTAAATTTTTAATAAATTATAAATTCTTACATAAATGAGATCAATCACATCCTTACTTGCTGATGGTATGTCACTTGAAAGATGACTAGTTGCAAACTGCATTTCATCACAAAAGACATATCATTGTGTTAATCTTCTACTAGTGCTTGGAAAAAATAAATTTATGTTCCTCCTAGCTAAGGATTTAAGTTTGACTTTCAAGAATTCATTAGGAGATCAAAGTAAGAAGATGTTCAAAGCATCCAGCTCCTACAAGTCTACACTAGACACAGATTTCCAAATACTTTGTCTAAAATGAAAAGTATACTACAATCCATTGAACTTTTACAAACCATACTCCTATGGGTTCAACCATTCTCCATTGAAATGAGGATAAATGATAAAGATCAAAGATCGGAAAGGACAACACAAGGAATGGGCCAAATGGTGGGTCCCACTCTCTCCATCACCATCTGCCATTTCAAATGAAAGAAATGACCAGAATGGACTATGAATTTTCAAGGTTAATGGAATTAGAGGGTATTTTCCCATAGAAATGTGTGCTCGAATATATAATAAATGGCTACAAAGTCAGAGTCATACTGAGGGAAACTGATAGCTTAAGGAATCTTCTAGCCGTAACCTTTTGCCTCACTACATACAAGTTCAAAAGCACTTCCAAGTTTAATCTAAATGAAAACTCAATAAATTAGGACATACCAAGTGGCACAAGATTTGAGTTGATATGATACCTTAAACCGGGAAAGAGGGGGTGTAGAGTAAACAATTATGCTAAGATAGCACTAATGGCCCATATATCTGATAACAAAAAAATGGTGGCAGCCAATTAGAAGGGTAAAACGAGTGGTACGATAATAGGTAATACATAAAATAGGAGAAACTCCATGTGGTTGATTGTTTTCTCCCGCTTCAAGCCACGATACAATGAGTAATAAACTGATCTTGGTGGTGGAAATTATATTGTAAACTGATCGTGTGTGGCATAGAGAGAGAGGGACAGAGAAGAACTGCGTGTGTGGCACAGAGAGAGAGGGCAAAGAAAAACTCACCTGGTTTATTTAAGAACTGCGTACGTGGCTCTGGCAGCAAGAAGCAAGAACTCACCAGATTCATGCACTTCAGAGCAAAACGAACAAGAACTTTTAGTAATCAACCATGTAATCATAATTATTTAACACGATTCGTTATATAAAATTTCTCCATGAAAGAAAACAGGGCCACTCGCAAGAAAAAAAGAGAATAGGGAGAACAAGGCCCTTTGCCCCTATTTTCACCAATTCCTTAGTGGGGGTTTTTATTGGATACAAATAACCAATTTTATACACATATATAGCCAAGGCACCTTCAAATTTATTTTAACTAAAAGGCCTTCAATAATTACCAATAAATAAAAAAAAATAAAATAAAATAAAACCAAATGACCTTCGATGCATCGCATTCGATCTGAAAATGTGCCAATTGCAACCAATGCTTTGGAATGGGCAAAACAATTTAGAACTCTAAATATAATCTTCTGGAAACACCCAAGAAACGCTCCCCGCATTTTGATGAAATAATGCCCAAATAACTTCTATCAGTCTCACTAGCCAATTAGACATGAACCCACTTCCCCAAAAAAGAACAAATAAAATACATGGAGGCAACTGAAGAAATTAAATGAATATGACCAAAAATTCCATTTCTCAAATTCAAATTCCCAACAAAAAAAATCACAGAACAGGGAAATGAATCTGAACCCAAATTTATTTAAAAAATAAAAGAAAAAGTGGCATTGTGAAATAGAGAATAAAGGAATCACATAAAACCAAATAATTGTATTAAAATTTCAATTGAAAGTCGGGCATTATTTTTTCAGCTATATTCATTGCAACTTCTTCAAGTTATAGATCTAAATAATAAAAATTGTGTAGTGAAACCCATTTATAACTATCTAATTCAATTTTCTTTCAGAATCAATGATAAAAGAAAGTAATAAAATCCAATTTAACCATTGTTTTCTCTGTTTTTGTGATTTAATTCAGAAGAAAATTGGGTAAAAGGGCCTAGAAAGCACACATACCTTGATTGAGTTAGCACAGGAAAGGGAAAAGGCAGGATCCGTTTAGCTGCTGAAATGAAACATTAAAAAGTTGCGTTTTGGGAAAAAAAAAGTAGAGTGTTGGGACAAAAATGTAGGGTTTTGGGTAGGTTTTTGGAAATAATTTGGGTTTTCTACAAGAGAAATAGAGAGATTTCACCCACTGTAAAAAAATTTCATGAATTAGGGTTAGATTGTAGCTTGGGTTCAAGAGAAAAAAATCAAGATAATCACTCACCCGATTGATACCCTAAACAGAGGAGTCTGTGGTGTTTGTGGCAAAACCAAAGCTTCTTAGAAAGAGAAGAGGATGACGGAGATGACCGTGTTCGAGCTTCTCAGAGAGGGGATGGGATGAACGAGAAAGAATGACTCTTCACTTCACATAGCAAAGGAGAGAAGAGGACAAGCCAAGAGAGGAGCCTCGTAGAGAGAGGGAAGCCTTACAGAGAGAGGGAGGTCACAGAGGAGAGGAAATGGGAAAGAAGGGTAAAAGGAGATTTTTTGAGGTCTGAAGCTTTTTGAGCCAATCAGGGGCGTTTCGTGGGCGGAGTGTTTTTAGCTAATCGGGACCCTTCATTTCAATTTGTTTGAACGGACGGTCGATAGGGTGGGAGCGAAAGCACTGTATATTCTCGCCTAGAGGCGTTGTGAAGACCTTTCCATATATATATATATATATATATATATATATATATATATACTACGTACGTACTACTAACTAACTAACTAATACGACGACTAACTAACCTAAAACTTAACTAACGTAAAGTTAGGTTAGTTTTAGTACGTA
>NW_006498233.1:1236619-1296241 GCF_000471905.2 Amborella trichopoda
GACCAAAATACTCCGGCAAAATTTCAGAGGTATTTTAGTCAATTTTTTATGTAAAATATTTTTTTAATATTTTTTGTAGATTCACCTATTTTTTAAGAACACATGTCTAAAATTTCAAGTGACTTGGATTTGTAGAAAAAAAAAATTAAATACTACCAGGCATATGTGATCGTCAAATCGGCCCAGATTGTTGACACATTTAGCTTATCTACATGAGACTGCTGACCATATATTTTTCACATATATATATATATATATATATATGAAAACAGTACGCAACGCCTATAGGCGAAAATGAACAGTGATTTCGCATATGCTCATCATCGTCCACAGTTCATCACACGTTCACAATTGTCCGATAGTGTTTCAATATTCATTTTGTTTCTACAGAATGATCTGAAATTTGGAGCGTGTGTTCATGAAAAATAGGAGAATCTAATAAAAATATAAAAAAAATAATTTACAGAATATAAATTGATCAAAATACCTCTGAAAATTTACGGGGGTATTTTGGTCAATTTATATTTTGCGAAATAGTTTTTTCATATTTTTATTAGGTGCGCCTCACTAAGATGTACACATGTTCCAAATTTCAGATCATTCTGATTTATGGAAAAAAACTAAAAATTAAAACACTACCGGACAATCGTGATCATGTGAAGAACTTTGGACAGTGATGAGCATAGGCGAAATCATTGTTCATTTTCGCCTATAGGCGTGGGGAAGACTTTTTCATATATATAAAGTAATGATCTTATGAGACCCTCCCACATCCATGTGTGTAGGACCTCAAACGATCACCATTAAATTTGTCACAGATCTCTAAAGATCTTTGTCAAATTTAATGGTGATCCTTTGGGGTCCTACACAAATGGGTGTGGGAGGGTCTCATAAGATCATTACTAATATATATATATATGGAAGATACTATTGTTAGTCCAAGGGCTAACAGAAAGATATGAGCCCGATGGCCCAGATTGAATTTGGGCTGATCTGACTGTCACGACCTCATTTCGTGTTTGAATTTTAAATTTTTTTCTACAAATACAAATCACTTGAAATTTTAAGCATCTATTCTTCTCAACAATCTGCACCTAATAAAAATATAAAAAAAATAATCTGCAAAAATAAAATGCTCAAAATACCCCAGAAACATTATGGGGGTATTTTGATCAATTTTTTTCATGTAAAATATTTTTTTGATATTTTTTGAAGATTCACATATTTTTGATGAATTGAAGATTCACATATTTTTGATGAATACACGCCTAAACTTTTCAAGTGATTTGGATTTGAAAAAAAAAATATTAAAATTCAAATACTATCAAGCACTTGTGATCGTTAGATTCACCCATATTCAATCTGGGCCGTGGGCATTTACTGTACCAGTCAGCCCATGGGCTGATAGGATCTTTTCTCATATATATATATATATATATATATGTTTGAGTTCAAAAGCAATTTTTCTATCAAAGCAGTTTTTCTATCAAAACAACGGAAAAAACTATTTCTGTCATGGAGACCCATGATAGTTTCTAACTTTTATCCTCAAGGATGATGGAGGAACATAAAAAGAAAGATTTTAACTATCTGTATATTGGGCTTGTCCAGATAGCTGTCACTAAGTCCAAATAAGAGTCTAGCTACAACATCCAAATCGCTCAATGCTTTAATAGAAAAGCAGAGCAAAGACATTGATATATATCACCAGCCAAACTCCTTAAGGGCTTACAGCCCAAGTCTAAGTCCTAATAAGACGCCTTTTATTGAAACAACATTTATATCCCTTATGGTGATCGAAGATGATCATAAAACAAAAGATCCTGCTGAAATAGCATCGATATACTTGAAAAACCATATGCATCCAAACAAAGGAGAAAAGTGTAGAAAATTTTATGAAGCTATCCTAACGGAAACAAGATCAGCGACAATAGTTCACCACTACAGAAACAATGATACCCAAATTGCATATTTGAAATTCCAGATACATAAAATCATTTCTTATAGAGGCTGGGGTCTCGATCCGTTAAAACCAAGGGCATTAAATATCAAAGGGTTTAAAATTAAAACCTATCATTACTTTGAATATATTAAAGCATGGGATGAAGTGTTCGCCTATCAAAACACAAAGACCTCGCATAGTTGTTATGTTTAGTTCAAATTAACTAACTTTACATAATTCTTTAACTGGTTTAAAAATTGGTTTCTCTTATGGGGATTATGTGAACAAATCCTTCCTGAAAAAATAAAAATATCCCAGAGAAAATTCTCTGAATTTAACAAACGAAAGAAACTACCATATTTATTTTATGACTTATATACCATGTCCCTTGGATCCGTAAATGGACATACCAAATTACCGAACATGACATGGATAGATGGGACTATCTTCCAGAACTTCACAGGAAAATAGCCGTAAAATGGTGGGACAATTATAGAAACGAGTCCCTAGAACCTGATAATGTTTACATGAAAATAATCCCTACTTCTCAAGATAGTCCTAAAATTGGGATAACTGAATATGTCACAAATATGCAGCAACAAAATCTAGATTATCTAAAGCAGAGCATAAAAGAAAGCTGTTACTAGTCCTAAAAGAAGATAAAGACGATGAAGATGACAAAATGTCTACATCAACCAAAGCTGAAGATGAAGAAGAGGATTATAGTCCTCTGAATGGAGACGACTGTGAAGGAATTACCTTTTCTCCAAAAATAGAAACATAAAAAAAAAGGGGACGGCACGACTCCCAATTACCGAGGATATATATATATATATATAGGTTTGTCTAGAGTTAACAACTCCTTAAAATATAAAGGTTAAAGTTAGAAGTGATGGGTGTATTTATCAAAAAGATCATTACTGTTTGTTTAAAAAATTATTTTAATACGTAACTTAACCATTAAACATTGGTAAATTTGAAATTTTTACAAACGTACAATGGCATTTTTGAAGTTAGTGTCTTGGAATTTTATTTGTAGAGTGCCCTTGTCTTTTAGTAAAAATTTCAACTTTACCCTTTATGGAGATGACAAAAATACCTCTTGTCTTGTAGTAATATTTACAAATTTTCCTTTACTTAATGATGAAAATATTAAAAAAGTAATTTTTTTTTTAAAAATAGACTATAAAATTAGTAAATCCACTCCTCACAACTCTCTCTATCTTTAACCTTGTAATTTGAAAGGTTGTGAAGTTTAGATTATCCCTATATATATATGTATATATATATGGATAATTTAAAGTTCACAACCCTTCTTACAAAGATTAATGATATAATGAGTTGTGAATGATAGATTTACTAACTTTGTGGTCTATTTTTTATGAAAAAAATTATTTCTTGTGATATCTTGCTCATTCAGTAAAAGTATTTTTATAAATATTACTAGAAAACAAGAGGTACTTTTGTCATCGCCATAAGGGGTAAAGTTGAAATTTTTACTAAAGGATAATGACACTAAAAATAAAGTTCTAGGATACTGAATGAAAAGAAAACCACAAAATTCGTATAAGCTTTTTGTCATGAAGGGTGTAGGAGCAATGTGTGGGGACAACTATTGAGTCTAGAGAGAGAATTCTGGAGAGAGAGTTTGAGAGTATCATAGAAGAAATTGTGTAAAGAAACACACTGTGACCAAAGTTGAATAAATAAGGATTCATGTCTATGCCTTAATTATAAACAAGTCTCTCTCCTCCTTTCTTATGAATGTGTGTGACAAAATTAGGCCCAGAATCAACCAAAGACTCACCATTTTCAATAGAAAGGAGGCCCTTTTCATGAAAAGAAACAAAGGGGAGGAACCCTGAACCCAAGAAAAAGTTCCAACAGAGAGATTCAAAGAAGAGAGGATCCACAGTGCATTAATATTAAGAGGAAGCCACAGGGAAAACAAGTACAACTAAAGACATGTTAGCTATGCAGGAAGTATGTGGCAAGATTGTAAGTAACGGAAACAAAATTCAAAAAGATAGGAAAGTTGCCATGAGATGTTTTTCGAGATATTTGCTTCAAACTCGAGCTTTAAATGCCTCTTCAACTGAGTTTGAGGGGGAGTAATAGAAACAAAATTCAAATAGAAAATGTATGGCCCTTTTCCTTTGAGAGGAGAACGAAACAAGATAGGCAAGTGTATATTGCCTTTAATATGATAGAAACATGTGAATTATACAATTGTATCAGTATTATATATACAATAAAAAGAACCACCATAAATCAGTGTGGAGCACAATTATCTTTTCCAAAAGTTCTTTTCTCTCTCTAAAATTCTTTAGTAAGGTAAAGATCGATGAAGACATAGCAACAACAGTGGCTAACATCATAGAGGAGCTAGCGATGAGTAGGAGTCTCGAGCCCCATGCATATTTGTTACAGACCTTGAAGTATCATTCTTTATCACCACTTAGGTTGAGGATTGCAATGACGGGAGTGCTATTGCAGTGATAACTGGGATGGCCAATGTGGCCTGGTGTAGGCTTGTTAATGGGTTGGGCCAGCTCAAGCCAGACACCTTCCCCACATAGTGTAGGGTAGGACCGTGCCCCAAATTAATGATATCAAGGCCTGAGCCTGGTTCAAACTGGGTAAATGGGCCAGGCAGGGCCAGTCTTTATAATTAAGGAAGAAAAGAATATTTAATATATACAACATGTATAAAAAATTTGGATCGCCCCAGGCCAAGCTAGAGATAGCTCGGACATAGCCCAAAAACATATCGAGCCTGACTCTGGGCTTAACATGTGGCTTGAATCCAGCACGAAACTGGGCCTAGCCCGAAGGCCTACAGGGTTGCAGTGGCTAGTTAACAGCCTTAGCCAATTGCATATGATTAGAGTACAAAGATCATTTGTAAGAGTGACAAGAGTTGATTCAGGGTAGGGTGTTTGAGTGGAATGACCAGTAATATGAGGGTAACCAAGTTGTGGTTACCACTGACCTTTTCATCTGCAATAATTCACAAAAGAGATGCATAGATCATCCCAAAACTCTGTAGGGAATTACTTATCAAAGGACATTTGTCATGCTCGTGGCAAGGACGACACCAAGAGTTGATCGATTACTCCTTCTTGTGGTGAAACCCCCACCACAATAAATCTAATACCTCAAAACCAATCTCATATCACCAGCAAATCAATTCCAGGAATCTAATTACCCAAAAACTGTATATGATATATAAAATTAAGAGAAGTAAAATAGGAAATCAAAAGACATAACTACAACACATACTACACACAATAATCCAATTACTACAAATGCAAAAATATTTGTGGTTCAGCTTAATCATGTTACATCCATAAGCAATTGGTAAGGAATACAAGATTTGGGTAAATACTTGAGTTACCTTACAATAAGTAAAACACCACAAACTTCCCTTTCCACTATCACAATAGAGCCATTGATCCAACCTCCATCGTTGTGTAAAAACATGGCTTGCCTCACAATCAGTAAAGCACCACCAACTTTCCTTTCCACTACCACAAAAGAGCCATTGATCGAACCTCCAACATCATCTCCATCCCCGTGGATTCTTCTGTAATAGAAAACATTGCTGAAACCAATTGAGATAGGGTACGATTGTAGCTAGGGTTTTGCCCTAAATCTCCAATATCTACCTCACAAGAGCTCTCCCTCACAAGATCTAGTTTCTCTCTCTGTACAAAAGTTTATAAGGCCCTCACTTAAAGTTTTTTCATAATGACCAAAACTACCTATGAATAATGAGAAACCCATTGGAGGTGATTTTGGAATACAAATCCAACAATCTCCACCTTGATTCAGAATCACACCCTTGCCTTACAAACCATATCTAGTTATTCTTTGGTTGAAAAATCTAGAGAACTAGACTCTAACTAAATGATCTATATGAGCATGCCTTGCTCATTTTCCTTCATGCTTGTTCTTCTTATACAAACTTCACCTTCTCCAATTTTTTATTTTTATTTTTGAGTTCTTGGGGCCATGGCACTTCGTCACATGCTCTGGGTGTAACCCTTCTTGCACAATTGGTGATCAATCTATTGTCACCAAGATCCCTTGCATAAGTTATTCCCACGAAGGCGCACATATGTTCGAAATCTTGGTCCTTGCCCATACTTCTCAAATCCCAAAGTACCCATTTAACTCCATTCCAGAATTTCTTTCCAAGGATAATCACAATCCAATCAAGAAAGCAACAAACACGTGAAATAATAAATTTTAAACAACTCATGGCAATGATCAAAATTAACCAAGTATTGTACACAAGACTCTAATCATATTCCCTTCCTCCACCAAATTTCGAGCATTGGTTCGAAGGAAATTAATGAGGTCCTTCTGGATTTCCATCTTCTTGTGAAAGCATCAAAACTTCAATTCCTCTACTTGAAAGTAACTAACTTATGGAAGTAAGCCCAAAATTTTGATAAGGCATCCTCTGCATATGGTTGAGGGAAATTAATACGAATGGAGAACGCAGCTAGCTAAAGTTTAATCACTTAGACCCAGTAGTTAGAATAGGCAGTTTGATTTCTGATGGACAGTATGGGATCTACAATACCTTTAATATAGGCAATGCTAAAGAAATCAGCAGTTAGAAGAAAATCTTTTTACAGTCAGATTTAGTCCCCTGATACAAAGGAATTAACTCCAGAAAAATAAGAAGCCAAAAATAGAACACTCATGACACGGGTTCATCTTGAAAACCCCAAATGACTGAAGCAAAAACTACCTTACAGAAGTAGATGCAAGACTTTCACTCCTGCCATCTAATGTCACCACTACAAAGCCCACGCTTTCAGTTCCTTGTCTGATCTCACCTATATCATTGCCATCTGTTAGTAATTGCCATCTAGCAACAACATAAACCATATTTACTTTCAACAGACAAGCAAGTCCACAAGGAGGCGTCAGACAACTGCTGATCTTTTTGTTGGCAGCAATTATACAAGAACTCCTCATTTGGAATCACGTGGTTGACCATGCCTGTGAGATGTTCAGTAAGAGCCCTTATCGATATAGCTCTTGTGCTTTGCGCTAGATTACGAGGAGCTAATGACCTTGCACACAGTGAGTAAGCTTCCATTCTTTTAGAGAATGCTATGGGAACTTTAACTGAGGCCATCCTCAACTTCCTATTTGTTTAAGGGCATGGCATGGGAAGCCCCTTAGTAATGCTCCTGTGCTCATAATAGAAAGGAGTTTTCACTTGTCAAGAGACCAGAGGTAGGGCCTTGGTGGCAGTACCACCAAGCTCCATGAATGAAGTCTCGCACTACATTCTCACCAAAGGAAAAGGGTGGGGGACGAAATCCTCGCAAAAGAAAGAGAAAAATATACAAATAGCAAGGTCGAAAGTTGAAACCATACATGGGTCACATTTCTTCCATTTTTGCTTTATGAGATATCTTTGTAGAACAATTTAGAAAAAATAAAAGCAATTACCAATTAGAACATATCCGTCATCTGAGCCAACAACGTGACGAGTAAGAAAATATACACGAAAACAATGAGTTTCAAAATTTATTGCTGTGAAAAAAATAAGGCAATAAAGACATAATTTCCTAGCTTAAAAGCATGGCATGGTCTAAATATTATCAATGCCAAATATTTCAATGACATAATTGTACATTAGATGATCACAAAGGAAATTAAGAAAAAAGTACTTGCAGGATAAGGCAACATTAAACCATGTCAATCTGGTATATGAACATCGTTTTAACTCGATTTTTTATGACTATTTTCTCCATGTTTTTGTGTTTATCACACAACATTTTGCATTTGGAGCTTTTTTAAGCCATGCCAATCTTTTGAGTTCTTTTCCCTGCAATTTGTAATGTCATGTCTCTTGCAGGTAAGAGTCATGTCACCATTCCAGAAGTGCTTATCTAACATCTAGCTGCAATGAGTAATCACTTGATTCTTGTGAACTTTTATGTGCTCCTTTCTGTATCATTTCTTTTTGTCATTGTTATTATAGTGCTTGATTTCAATATGGTGAATTGTTTTCTAGCATCGTCATTGTTATTATAGCGCTTGATTTGTATTTCTCCATATGCAATTGATAATATGATGTTCACCTTTCATTTTGTGGAATTTAACTATATAGGAGTTTGATTGGTCCAGATGGGTAGTGCATACACTATGAGAAAACAACTCAAAATTGCTCCATTTACTTTGGTAAGCACTTGCTTGATTGCTTCATCCATACATATCACGCTTAAAAATATCTACCTGAACGATCTTTTCATGTAGAGAGACCATATTTTTGTAGAGTGGAACCACAAAGTATTTCTCACAATGTATGGGATAAATGAGAAGAGATTCAATAAGGAGGCTGGTGGGTATGTATTCATGATTTCTTGACATCAATTCATTAGTATGCCATGTCATCAGCCAGAAATAAGTAAATAAATAAATTCATTAGCATCTCATATCATCAGTTAAAAAAGACAGAAAACCCAAACTCTAAAGATATTTAGGGATACCATCAAAGATATTTATGGGGCAAAGTCAAAGGAGTTGGATAACTATAATAATGCTATTCGGAACTCAAAGGCCAGTTAGATTTTAGTCACAAATTTCTCTTATAAGAGACGGATTTTGGAGGACACTGAAGTTGATTATTTACTCAGGCAAAACAATAGTGTGTAGATCTGCACATACATCTATATAACAAGGGTCATTTGGTCTGACTCCATCTCAACTACTGTAATAGTTTCTGTGAATGAAAATGAAATCTAGTTTCAATTGGATTATTACATCGGATCCCCTGTTCTCTTGATGTTTCCAGAAAGTTTTGATTTCTGGAAGAGAATTTACAATGTGTCAAGTGTTTCTGACTTCTATTTATTGTTCTTATTGTTCTAAGTTCTAACGACAACTCCATGTGTCATGAGATCATGCAATGACACAGGGTCCTCAGAGTTTTTATAGTAAGTGTTAATCTGTGACCTACACTTCCGAATAATTGTTGTACATCTTTGATTGAAGCTTGTCAGAAACAATTCTATTAAAACGTTATCAGGGAGTGATTGAGTACTTATGTTTCAAAACTAGTAACATGGGATGACATTAGCAACCATGATTGATGACATCATCAATGGTAAATTTGAAATATTGGGGATAAAATATTTCAAATATAAAGAACTTCAATAAGGATGACCTCCAATTTGATATTGGAAGCATGAGATTGGAATGCATGCAAAAAAGTGGAGACCTCAGTGATGCCTATGGGTGTGGTTGGCTCTACAAGGGATTGAATCCCTCAGATACAAAAGTAAATGGCGTTCAAGTACACAAAATGCCCTTTTACAGAGGTTACAATAAGAAATAACAAAATGGTGATTTTGCAATTGAGTCATTGCATCACATGCAATGCACACAAAGTTAATTGCAGTTTCAATTTTCTAGAACCAATGTTCACATGGTCATACTTAATGGAAAACAGTATTTTTCTTTGCTGTTGGTCCTCCCAAACAAGTTCTGCACGTTTATTCAAAACTAAAATATCTACTGTTTTTTTGTCTTAAACATCAAAGACGGGTCCAGGATGCTTAACCTGTTGCATGTTCATGTAATCCTCGACCATGTTTTCTTTTGGGTAGGCTGTTTTAGCAAACCCTCACCTATTTTCTAAGTTGGAGAAATATTATAATTGATGTAATTACATAAATTAGGCAGACCCTGGCAAGATTTTATGTAATCAAATGAACTCTTTTTTTTTCAACCTCTTTTGATGGTATTCAGAGTCAAAATTTTAATAAGAAGTTTCCAGTCATACAAAAAAACCTCGTCTAGGACAAAGCCTTTCAGATAACTTGTTGACAAACTGAATTTCTTTTATAAAATGTGCCACTTGAAAGCTGGACCCTCCCTTTGATAGCTGAAGGAGACTAACACAACATCATCCAGTGGGCTTCGTTGGCGAGCACCTACCCATGGACCCTCGCCCATGTGTTTGAAGAAATAGCCCACATGTGCTCTGGGATTTCCTTCTCTTGGAACCATGTGTGGTAAGAGAGTAACTCTCTTGCGGATAAATTGGCCAAAGAGGGAGCTGGGCCCTGGGCCCTAGTGGTTTCGGGCACCCCTTGGCTCACTTTCTTGATGGGAGCTTTTTGCTTTAGTTCTAGCTGTATCTGTCCGTTCAATTACCCTTGATTAGGGGATACTGCTTGTATTTAAAACTTATAGTAACACAATGTTAACATTCTCAAAAACAATTGCCACCTGAAATTCTTGCAAAAGATTCCACATGTTAACTTTTCCAAATCAATATCATTCTCTGTTTTCCTCTTCAAAGCTTGATGTGGCAGAACTCATCTTCTTATTAGTTGCTTTCATTTATGGTCAGTAAAAGAACATCTTCAATTCCCTGATATTGTGCTATAAATTTCTTGATTCATTGTTTGCTATCATGTATTCCATTTATTGATTTTCTTGTTGGGAATATCATGTTAGTTATCACAGTACTCCTAACTGTGGAGCCCCACAAAGAGCCATGCTTGGAAGTGCTTGTATTTGAATGTAATGGGATGAGCATGACTAAATGGTTTCAAGGGAGAGAGCAACAACCAAATCTGGAACACAACCGCCTCTGTTCTTATAGTCCTTGTTTCTTTCTCTGATCTCTGTTCTCCTTCTTATAGCTTCCTTTGCAATTATCTTGCTGTCCGCTTCTCTCTTCTTTTGCTTGTCTCCTACTTTGACTTCTCCTTTTCTCCTCTCCACACTCCTCACAATTGCTGTTTTTTCGTCTTTCCTCACAGGTTTCACCCTTCTCTCTTTTCCAGCTTGCTTTTCCACATTTTTCTCCATTTCTGCCCTTTTTCTCATTCTCTTGTCAACGACTCCCTTTTCCCTGAAGTTCTTTGCGTTGGCTTGCTTTCTCTCCTCTCCAATTTCATCCTGTTCTCTGTTCTTCTCTCTGCTCCATGACTTTTATCTCTCTCTGCCCTTTCTCTCTATTTTACCTTGTTTCTCTCCTATCTTCCATTTCTATCCTTCCTCCAAAATGCAGATGGGCTCCTTCATTTGCTGGTCTAAACCTTCCAAAATGCTATAGATAACCAGCCTTTGAGGATGCGAAGTATCTCCAACCACAAATATATGTGTCCTTCTCTCAAGTTCAATCCAACTGCATCCTGCAGCCTTTTTCAAATCCCTTTGCTTCATCAACCTTCTCACCTCTTCAACCCCCTCCCATCTCCCATTAGCTGCATAAATATTAGACAAAACCACATAATTCCCTGTGTTACTTGCCTCCAGATCAAACAGTCGATATGCAGCAAGCCTTCCGAGCTCCACACTCCCATGGATTTTACATGCACCAAGTAAGGTCCCCCATACGTTGGCATTGGCTTCACATGGCATGCTCAATATGAATTCATATGCTTCATTGAGATGTCCAGCTCGGGCTAGCATGTCCACCATGCATGCATAATGCTCCATGGTGGGCTTGATTCCATATGCATCATACATGGACTTGAAGTGCTTCCATCCTTCATCTATGAGGCATGCATGGCTACATGCGGTGAGAACAGTGGTCATCACAACATGGTCAGGCTTTATGCCTGAATATACCATAAGGGTGAAGACTTGCAATGCGTCTTTGGCATGACCATGCATGGCATAGCCACCCATCATGGCAGTGAACATAACCATGTCCCTCTTGGATCTTGTACTAAAGAGCTTGTGTGCATCTTTTATGCTTCCACACTTAGAGTACATATCCAAGAGTGTTCCTTCCAAGCATACATCGCTGAAATATGATCTCGTTATGTATGCGTGGCATTGTTTCACTATGTGCATGGATGCCAAACATGCGCATGCAGGGAGGATGCTCATAATGCTTATGGCATCAGGTCTCATCCCTTGATTTTGCAAATCATGAAACAAGTCAATGGCTCGATCCGGATTGGTATTCTCAGCATTCAATTGAATCATCAAATTCCAAGTGGTAAGATCCCTTTCACGCATTTCACGGAAGATAGTTTCTGCATCATCTGGACAACAATTTTTTGCAAATCCAAATATCATTGCATTGCCCGTGATCACATTCTTCTCAGACATGTTCTTGAAAACCATGAACGCATGATGGACGCTCCCACATTTCGCATACATGTCCAACAATGCGTTCCCAACTGCTAGTTCAAGTGAGAGACCGGATCGTATGCAATAGCCGTGCACCTCCTTGCCATGTCTTGGGTTGATATAAAAGGAGATAATGCTTAGGATGGTTACAGAATCAGGCTTGGTTCCTTCCATTATCATTCGATTCAAGAGACTACCGATTTTATCCTCTTCTCCAATTTGGGCACAAGTTGCAAGCATTGTGTTCCATGATATTATATCTCTATTGGGCATCGTCTCAAACGTCAGATATGCATCCACTGTTTCCCCACACTTTGCATAGAAACTGATCAAAGCATTTCTCACAGCAACATTATCATGTAACCCCATGTCCATGGCTATGAGGCCATGAATCATCCTTCCCACATGCACATGACCCAGTTGAGCACAAAGAGGCAGCAAAGAGATGATGGTTATGGATTCAGGATTCATCCCATCACAAAGCAAATCCCTGAAAAATTCAACGGCTTTACTTAACCAACCATTCTGAGCATATCCAGCAATAACTGCATTCCATGAAACGATATCTCTCCATTTCATCTCTCTAAAAACGCGTTCTGCTCCCTCCATGTCCTCAACCCTCGAGTAATAGCTCAAAAGGGCATTGGCCACACTTGAGTTCGATACCAACCCGACTTTCTCGACATAGCAATGGACCTCCTCACCCTCTTCACATTGACCTTCTAATTCAGCACATATTGAAAGCACAGTAGCGATGGTTGCATAATTCGGGGCCTGATCCTTGCCTGAAACCATGCATTGAAAGTATCCAAACGCCTCCTCAAATAGCCCATTTTGAGCACACCCTGCAATTATAGCATTCCATGAAACAACATCCCTATCAGGAAGCCAATCAAACAATTTACAAGCATCCAATACTTTCTGGCACTTCGAATACATCGAAAGAATTGCATTGGCAACAAGAGTCCAAGACTCGAAACCCATCTTTATTGCATAGCCATGGAGGCCTTGACTACTCAATAGAGCATTTAACTTTGCACAAGCAGTGAAAGCAACAGCTAGAGTAATGGAATTGGGCATAGGCATCTCTTCACTCTCATGCATCTCGTGCACGAGCGTCAAAGCCTCAGCATAACGCATGGTTTGTACAGAAGCCGAGACACAAATGTTCCATGTAACCACATCCCGATGCGGCATCTCTTGAAACAGGCAGCTAGCCTCACTTGAAGCACCACATTTTGCGTATAAATTGAGAAGGCCTTTGGAGACACCTTCATCTGAGCCATGGCCCAACTTGGCCACCAAATTGTGGGCCATTTTCCCCAAGTGAAGGGAGGAGAGGGTGGTGCAAGCCTTGAGGACGGGGTGGAACGTGTAGTTGTCGGGTTTGCAGCCTGAGCGGTGCATGCAAGCGAACAACGCAAGGGCTTCGTCGGGTTGGTTCAACAAAGAGAGGGAAAAGAGTATTGAGTTCCAAGATGTGGGGTTGTTGGGTTTGGATGCTTGGTTGCTCTGGTTTTGGAGGGACTTGAATTTGATGGGAGGAGTGGGTTTGCAGTGGAAGAGCGATGTGATTTCGAAGTTTGGGATTGCTGGTTTCTTCATGTAAATGTTTCATGGCACTGGGTATGGCCAGTGAGATAAACAAGAATACCGCCAGTATCAACCTTCAAAGACAACATCAAAATAACCATTTCAGAGGAGCTCTATGGATAAGATAAAAGAGATGCAATCAATTGGAAAATGGATTGTACAAACTCATTCAATAGCATAGACTAAGGACATAATTTTGCTAAGAATATCAAATGCACATTAAACAATGGCTTCCACATTGAATTCTAGTATTGCAAGACAGTAACTAACTCATGAAAGTAAACCCAAAATTTTGATAAGGTCTCCTTAGCATATGATTGAGGGAAATTAATACGAATGGAGAACGCAGCTAGCTAAAGCTCAATCACTTAGACCCAGTAGTTAGAATAGGCAGTTTGATTTCTGATGGAAATGCTAAGTATGGGATCTATAATACCTTTAATTCAGACAAGGCCAAAGAAATCAGCAGGTAGAAGAAGTTTTTTTCACAGTCAGATTTAGTCCCCTGATACAAAGGAATCAACTCCAGAAAAATAAGAAGCCAAAAATAGAACACTCATGACACGGGGCCATCTTGAAAACCCCAAATGACTGAAGAAAATGGATCGAAAGCAAAAACTACCTTACAGAAGTAGATGCAAGACTTCCACTCCTGCCATCTAATGTCACCACTTCAAAGCCCACGCTTTCAGTTCCTTGTCTGATCTCACCTATATCATTGCCATCTGTTAGTAATTGCTATCTAGCAACAACATAATTCTTAAAAACACCAAACTTACTTTCAACAGACAAGCAAGTCCACAAGGAGGCATCAGACAACTGCTGATCTTATGGTTGGCAGTAATTATACAAGAACTCCTCATTTGGATTCACGTGGTTGACCATACCTGTGAGATGTTCAGGAAGAGCCCTTATCGATATAGCACTTGTGCTTTGCGCTAGATTACGAGGTGTTAATAACAGATTGCACACAGTGAGTAAGTTTCCATTCTTTTAGAGAATGTTATGGGAACTTTAACTGAGGTCATCTTCCACTTCCTATTTGTTTAAGGGCATGGGAAGCCCCTTAGGAATGCTTGTGCTCATAATAGAAAGGAGTTCTCACTTGTCAACAGACCAGAGGTAGAAAATGGGCTGGGGCCAAGGTGGCAGTACCACCGAGCCCCATGAATGAAGTCTCGCACTACATTCTCACCAAATCCCCGTAAAAGGGTGAGGGTCCAAATCCCCGTAAAAGACAGTGAAAAATATACAACTAGCAAGGTTGAAAGTTGAAACCATACATGGGTCACATTTCTTCCATTTTTGTTTTATAAGATATCTTTGTAGAACAATTTGGAAAAAATAAAAGCAATTACCAATTCGAACATATCCGTCATCTGAGCCAACATCGTGATGAGCAAGAAAATATGCACAAAAACAATGAGTTTCAAAATTTATTGCTGTGAAAAAAATAGGGCAATAAAGACATAATTTCCTAGCTAAAAAGCAGGGCATGGTCTAAATATTATCAATGTCAAATATTTCAATTACATAATTGTACATTAGATGATCACAAAGGAAATTAAGCAAAAAGTACTTCCAAGATAAGCCAATATTAAATTCTCATATCTACTCCACCATTCTGTCATACATAAATAAAAGTGATTCGATTTTATAAAATAATGAAATGAAGAAAAAAAAAAAAGACCTGTTTTGTGGGGTAATGATAATTTTTCGGTCACGTAAACCTAGATATTTATATATGCCATTTTTAAACCATAATAAACCTTTCTACACAAAATAAATGAAAAGCCTCGGTAATTTAAAAAATCAACCCAATGAATAAAATTATGAAACCTCAATAAACTAATAAAAGAAACAAGAGTTCCATGATTTGCCATATTTTCCAAATCAATAGTAAATATAACTTCTTCAAACATCAATACAATAAAAACCTCAAAGATTGTAACCCTATGGAATGGCAGTAGTTACACCACTTGAAATAGAACATTCACTAATTAAGACTAATTAATAACTCGAAAGAAAAATTGACAGTAACTTTAGAGAGAGAGAGAGTTGCAAAAGACGCATAAAATGAGTAGGGAAGAAAAGGTGCTCACAAGTATAGAAGTCGTAAACAGTCAAATTGGATTTGGAGTAGTGGTTTAAAAAACAGATCGGTACCCTGGATCAGGCACCCCAAAACCCATCTGGATCGGTGAATCGGCATTTTGGATCGGGAATCGGTTGAATTCGGCCTTAAAAAAAAAATCAAAAAAATTATTAAAAATCATTATAAATGTTGTTTTTTAGGAATCCAATAAGAAATGAGGGTACTAAATTAATTTGCTTACCTTTAGCCAAAAAAACAAGGGTACTAAATTAATAACTTTATTTTTTTGTATCAAAATGTGAAATATTGAGATGTTCTTTCCCTGTATGAAGCTTCTCATCAAACATTTATTAAAACCGGACTAAATACAATATTATACATTGAAATTAGAATTATTGGTTAGTATTTTATTATTTTATCATCATTTTACTATACAAATAAGAATAAATTTGAACTTTGTCTTATAATATCATCTAATTTAAAAATCTAATATACAACTATAACAAAAAATAATACATTGCATAATTTGTAATGTAAATAAATTAATAAATAACATATAAGACCTGATTGTCATTGTAATTAGTATAATTATTAATAATAATAAACGTGATTCAAAAAACAAGGGTATGACCCTCACAAATAAATAAATCTAATGTATAATATTAGTGTTGATAGAAATATAGAATTTAGGAACATAAATTTGCAATCATATTTTAATAAAATTAAGAAAATAAATAAATAAATTCATCTTTGCAATGTGGGATAATTGATAAAGTACCTTGAAAAAAATTCTGAAGTGGTATGAGCTAGTGTTATTTTTCTCTCTTAAAATATCTTATAAACTAGTATTTTTTTAATGTTCAATAAATCAGTATTATTATTATTTTTTGCTTTTTTTAATATCCTATGAGCTAGTACTAATTTTTTAATCCCAATTAGCTAATAGTTTAATTCTATTAGTCTATTTTTGTTTTTTTTTTTTGGACAAGTAAATTTAAATTTTTTTTGGTGAAGGATAAGGGTAGTGGGCCCTATCAACCAATGTATCAAAAAGCGCTAGGTGGGTCCTAGACGGCCTGGGGGGTCTAGGCCACCTAGCGCCTAGGCGGGCGCCCAGAACCTGGGCGGCTGCCCAATTGGAAAAACCATACCAAATACCAATATACCATATTCCAAGTTGAAAAAAAAAAAAGATAGACGTTGAGAAGAGAATTTTGATAATCCATATTGTTAAAACAGTAAACTGTAAAACCATACAAGTGTAGGATATAAAAGTCAACACTCAACACAACAGAAAATTCAGAAATATACAGAAATTTAGAAAATATACAGTCTAACAAAAATCAATACTCATAACTCAACACAACAGTTAACACTCAACACTCAGCACCCAGCACTAAGAGGCAAGAGTCTTCAGTTGTCATCATCATCATCAGAAGGAATATCAATAGGGCAAGCTTCATCATATGCATCAGAGTCGAGGCCATCATCATCAGAGTCATCTCCCTCTTCAATATAACACTCGTCCTCCTCTGTTTCTTCTGAATCTGACTCTTCCTCCTCCTCTTCTACCTTCCTCTTACTAGTATGTGCAGTCTGTGCAGATGAGGCCCTAGGAGTCTTAGTTGCTCTACCCTTTTTTTTGTGCTTCTCTGAACTCAAATATTGTATAATTTCCGCCCTAGTAGCCTCAAGAACATTTTTACACGGGGCAACATCCCTTTTAATACCGGCAAGATGTTTTTTAAACTGGTAAATACCCCCATTAGTATCCTTTCCATAATAATTACATTTAATACGATTTTTATCACTTGGATTCGGGTTATATCCATACTTTCAACCCGGATCACCACTCTGACTAGAACCTGGAGAATATACTTCCATAGAATAGGGCTTATTTTCATCCTTTTCTAGTTCCTCTAAATTCAGAAGATGTCTAATCTCATCCTGAACTGCTTCAGGAACCTTTGTACAAGAAGCAACATTACCTCTAACACCAGCAATGTGTTTTTTGAATTGGCTAATACCCCCATTGGTATCTTTTTCACAAAAATTATACCTTATATAATTTTTATCATTTGGTTTTGAATTTTACCCATACTTCCAACCCGGATCACTTCTTCTAGAATTAGCAGAAATAGATCTATGACAAGGATTTTGTTCTTGTTTTTGTTTTACATAACTTATGTATTGCTTAATCTCCTCTTTGATAGCTTCAGGAACATTTTTATAAGGGACAACATCCCCCTTAATATCGGCAAGATGTTTCTTAAACCGGTTTATGCCTCTTTTTGTATCTTTTTCACAAAAATTGCATCTAACGCAATTTTTGTCATTTGGATTCGGGTCGTATCCATATTTTTAACCTAGATCTCCACTCCGACTAACTCCTAAAGAAGACATCTCAAATAAAAAGAACAATCTAAAAAATAAAGTTTTGCACTTACTTTGATTGCTCGAACTCCAAACTTTGAGAAACACTTCGATCCAATGAAATGTAGTTTTCTGGAGGTTTCCTTCTCTCTAAAAGGGGCTCTTGTGGGTTTAGGTTTCAAATGAACCTAAAACCCTTCCTTCTAACCTTTTATATCTATTTTTTTTATAAAAAAAAAAAACATTTCCGACTTTGGGCGAGGCACAAAGTTGCTGATCTCTTATTCTTACTCTCTTCCTTGGAAAACATACCTTGCGGTCGCCCAGGGACCACCGCCTAGTTTGGCTGCCTGGGCCTGGGCGATGCGCCCAGGCCTTATGGACCGCCTAGGCACTAGACGGCCCATTTTTTTGAACATTGCTATCAACTAATTATTATTTTTAATACTTTTCCTCCTTTTTAAATTAGCAATTAAAGGTCACCATGTTATAAAAGAAATTAATATAATTATGCCATTTATTTCTTGGTAAAGAGCTAGGTCCCGGCCTTTTAAACCTAACCTTTAACGCCAGTGGCAAAGAGCCATAACTAATGCCATTTATTATATATTAGAGAGAGAGAAAAAGCCAACACTGCCAGCCTCCATTAGTTATGCCATTTATTATATATGAGAGAGAGAGAGCGAGGAAAAGCCGACGCTCCCAGCCTCCTTTAGTTGTCCCACATGAACAATCAAGAGAAGTTTGACATGTATAAAAGTTTCTTCAATGGTGCTCTCATGCATGCGCTTGAGAAGCATGAATGGTGGTAGGGCTCGTGTTCTTGGGGGCTGTAAACGGACAAGATAAAGGGGCACGTTGCCCAAGCAAGGCATGTAGGAGAAGATGCTTGCCTCAATTTTTAAAGAAATTATAAAAACGCCCTCTCGACTTACAAAAATTACAAAAATGCGCTTCCGACTTTGAAAATTTTCAAAAAGTGTGATGGTTGGATCCCATTTTATGGGTAGATCCGGAACGATCTAGCCAATACCCGATCTGGATTGGATCGTTGCCCTCCCGACTTTGAAAAATCGAAAAAAGTGTGATGGTCAGATCCTGTTTTATGGCTGGATTTGGAACGGTCTAGCCGATACCCGATCCGGATCGCTGACTTTTTGAACATTGAAGTTAGAGAATACGACATGACATAAATAAATAAAAACACATAATTATTGGGGGATCCATTTTAAAAATAGAAAAAACTCAAATAAATAAGAAGACATAATTATTGGGGGATGAATTTTAAAGAGAGGAAAAGGATTTAGGTGTCGATGAGAGACGGAGGGAAAGACAAGGTTTGGCAAAACAAGGGTCGGCTTTGATACCAATAGTCAAATATTCACAGAATTTCTAAATAATTCAATAGTCAAATATTCCCAAAATTTCTAGGTAGAATTTACAAACAGGATGGGTAAAAAATAAAGCAGGACAGATATATCATATACGCAATACGAGCTTTATTATAAAACAAATACTTACATTTCACATATACAGAAGCTTGTGAGTAGCTTTAACTACTCTAGGATGTATTCTGGTACTGCTTTCCAGAAACAGTCACACATATGCTTTCAAATAAACACTCTTAAGACTATGATTTTACAGACTCAAAGCAGGGAATGAACTAGAAAGAGAACGCCTTTGCTTGGAAATACTTAGACGAAATACTCAGACACTCAAACTCTCTAACCCCTCTAACTCTGGTGTCCTCAATGAGGCTTCTTCCTCCTTTTTATAAGTGAAGGTCGGACTTCAAATTTTATTTTGGAGTTCGAAAAGATGATAATGATGTGACACAATATCTCCAGCTGGCCAAAAGTAACAGGAATCCTTGAATTATTGTGCCGACACTACAATGATCTGTCCTAGCTGCTACAGTAGCCTGAATTATTGTGCCGACATCTTGTCCTTAGTACAGTTACCCATGTCGATGGAGAGTGTTGTCATGGCTTACGTCGGCCTTTTTGGGCCTTCGTGTCCTGGATTGTTATGGAGCCGGCCCGGCCCATTGTACTTGTTTATCTTCTTATAGGTGTAAGGACTCCATAGGAGTCATCTTCATTTTCTTCCACATGATCTTCCTCCTTGTCTTTTGAGGAGATTAAGGACATATCATCTGGCTCTTCTTCATTCAGAGCTAATAATAATTGTCTTTTAATTTCTTTATTTGATAAACTCGGATTATGCTCTTTCAAGAGTTTAAAATATTCATCAATCCTATTAGGATTTGGGGTTTCAAGATTAGCTTGTATAAGTTTTAAATATTGTGGTTGAAGATAAGTATCCTCGAATGAATCCCACCATTTTATCATGACCCTCCTTTCTAAATAAGGGAGATAATCCCATTCAATATTATTAGGAGTTATCATATATTCCCATTTAGGAATCCAAGGGACTTCATATAGTGCTGTAAAATGCATACATATATCTACTTGATTTATTCCTCTATTAGAGGGCTGAAAGAGCTCATATGATTCTTTTGGATAGATGTCTGAAGTAGGTTCCCAGTACAACATCCATCTTTTAAACCATTGCGGAAATGCACTTATTTTAGTATTTAGTCGGAATTGTAAAAACCAACTATGGGTCCTTTGAGGATTTTGAAATAGCAAGACTACATCCCAAGCTTTAATGTAGTCATAACAATTATAACCCCTGACCTTTAGGGCTCCTGAAAAATATTTATGTTTTAGGGGATCAAAGCCCCATTCTGCATAAGTAATGATCGTTAAGATCTGAAATTTTGAATAGCCAATAATTTTGCTATTCCTATTATAATGGAAAATCCTTATTGATTTTGTTTTAGTCAATCTCCTTTCATAATATTATCGAGTTTTATACCCTATTTTCAGGATGCATATTATCTATAAGATAAAGATCAACTATTTGATTAGGCTCTTTTAGAGCATGCTTATTTTCAATAACCATTATATGTACTAACGCCTTTTCAATATAAGGTGTTCTAGGCCTTGTATCAGAGCTTTTAGCCTTTTCATTTACCTCCTTATTATAAGGAGAAGATCTATTCTGATTGCGGCTGCTGGATGTATTAGCTTCTATTTTCCTTGGAGTGTCACTGTAAGAACTCACGGGTTAAGAAGTCAGGCAGGGAATTAGACACTCCTTTTATATATTCTATTGAAAAAATCGAATGAAGAAAGAATGGCTTGCCATCTGGCAAAAATCTGTTTGGATGCTATGTTTTTAACATCTTTTTCTAAAATATATTTAGCAACTTTGCAGTCGACTCTTATCAAAATTTCTTGATTTAAAATATCAATTTCGAATTTTGTAACACATTTGATAATTAAAAGAATTTCTTTTTTAATGCTTGAGAAATTTTGTTGTGCTGGGTTCCAAATTCCAGAGGTATATCTTACTAATATTTTTTTTCAGTTGGTTGAAATCTTTATTTTAAGATTCCACCAAAACCGAGTTCAGAGGCATCTGTTTCAATAATTTTGAAAGCTTTTGGATAAGAAATAACTAAACAAGGTAGTTGTTTAGCTTTTGCCTTTATCTTTTTTACTGTAAGAGTATGCTGCTCCCCCCAATCTGGCGGAATTTTTTGAAGTCTTTGAAAAAGGGGCTTGCAATCAGCTGCCAGATTTTTATAATAATCCGCAATATAATTAAGAGACCCTAAAAACCTTTGCAACTGGATTTTATCTTTAATTTCATCAAGAAATTTGTCCGCAAATTGCAAAACTTTGTCAATAGGAGTTATGGTACCTTGAGAAATAATGTGTCCCAAAAATCGGATATTAGTTTGAAAGACCTTAATCTTTTTGGTTGAGACTACCAAACCTGCTTGCATAATAATCTTATGGAAAAGATGCAAGTGTTTCCAATGTTGATATATGGATTAAATATTTCATTCATAATATTTTGAAATTCAGAAGGAGCATTTTTTTGTCCGAAAGGTATTACTTTCCATTCATAATGTCCAAATGGCACAGTGAATGCAGTTTTGTATTTATCCTTTTCGGCTATCTGAATTTGCCAATATCTTGATTTCATATCAAATTTGGAGAAGACCGTAGCTTTGAACAGTCTATTCAACAAATCTCGTTTATTAGGGATTGGATAACGAATCCATCTCAATGCCTTATTTAACGGTTTATAGTTGATCACTAACCTTGGAAATCCTCTTTCCTGTTCTGCCGTTTTATCTATATAAAAGGCTGGGCAGCTCCAAGGGGAGTATGATTTTCTTATAAGATTTTTATACAATAAATCTTGTATTTCCTTTTTGCAGATTTCCAATAATCTACTATCATCTGAATCGGTCTAGATTTTGTCGGAACAAGTCTTTCAGCAAAATTTGGTTCATAAGGCAATTCTACCATATGTTGTTTTCTATTCCAAAAAGCATTAAGAATATCAGCACAAACTTCTTTTTCAAGCTTATCTTGAAATATTTTATTTTCATTTTGAATATTCAGAGATTTTAATTTTTTCTCTATTATATTTATAATTTATTTCTTCTTTTAGGGAGAATAAAAATTTTTCTTTATTTTTTAGTTGATTCTGAACTTGATTTATTTATTTTACTTTTGGTTTATCAATAAATTAAAATTTTACTTTATGACCATCAATTTAGTATTCTATGCCAGTATGATCCAATAGTTTTATTGGATATAAGAGGTTCAAAAAAGGTGTTTCTAGTATGACAGCTTGTGATAAACCTTTTACCATTATGAATAGTAATATGAAACAAGCTCCATAATTGCAAACTGTTGCATCAAAAAGTTTATAATTAATCATCATTTTCTTGCCATTAGCAGTATTCAAAATTTGAATAGTTTCGTCAAAATATTTAGAAGGAACAAGACCATCATTAATACAATGCAAATTTGCGCTTGAGTCAATTACGGCGACAGTCTAGAAGTTGAATTCTTTATTCACAACAATTGTGACATAAGTATGCCATTTTTGAGATAAAACTTTACCAACTAGATTGACATTCGTCAAGGTTTTCATATTTTTATCAGAAATATGGTTGTTTTCAGTTAAAGGGATATTAAAGTTTTCAAATTCATCCACAAGTGGACAACAGGTTCGTTTCCTCCTGTTTGAGGAGTTTCTAATTGTTCAATTCTTATTTTAAGCAGTTTTATTTCTTGCTTAATATTTCAATTCTTTCATAGTTTGGAAGTTCCTCTTGATTTTTCCTTTTGTTTCATCATACTTATAATATTTTTATATTCATAAGTGGGTTTAGTATAACCATCTTTTTGTCCAGGAAAATCTTCATTGGGTTTTATAGCTTAGAAATATAAGTAAATAAAGCTTCTCTTTAAGCAACAAGATCCTCAAGTTTGTTGATAATATCCAGAATAATATTTTCTTCTTGGGTTAGAGTATTAATTTCTAATCCATTCATAAGACAGATTGATTTATAATAATCGCATTGACAATCAGAATTATTGCCTAATTCTTCCTCAGAAGAAGAGTCAGATTCCTCAATAATATTTATTAGATTCTTCAGAAAAAGAATCCGAGTCATCATCAGAGGTTAGGAGAACCTGACAGAGTTGCCTTTTAAGGCCCTCATCAATATTTAAATTATTTATCTTTCTTTTGGCTCTACATTTATTAGCGTAATGTCCAAATTTTCTGCAAATGGTAGGTTTTCTTTTATGCTTGGAAGATTTTTCTTTATTAGCTTCATCAGTACCAGCCTTCTTCTTTTTTGGGAAATTTTTTCTAAATCTTTTAGATTTTTTCTTGTATTTAAAAGATCCTCTTTTATCAATTTGAGTTTTGTGGGGTTTGTCTTTATAGATTTAAAATCAAATTGCTCACAGAAATCTCTCAACTCTTTTCTTCTTGTTAGATTTTGTTTTTCTAATTGTTTCCTGAGTTTAAGGTTTGTACATATTTCTAAGCCTGTAGCAAGAACTTCAGTAGACAATTCACCTAGAGTATATAGATCATAATTCAACTCACCATTATTTTTAGCTTTTAGCTTGTTTTTACCTTCTCAGCAAATAATTTAGGAAGTCCTATAATGAATTGACCTTTCCAGTAACTAGCTCTGCAGTCTTCAACTGTAAGGAGTCTGGATATAAAGGTATCTTTATACTATTTGTAATGGGAAAGTGTTGGACATCTAAGGTTTTGCAAGAGATCTGACTGTCTTTGAGTCACTATATTTGTATTTCCTATAAAATGCAGGGCAATAGTATAAATTAGAGTGTTTACACACTCATCTTTAGTAACCTGAACAGTCTGTATTCGGTCAGGTTGTATTGCTCTAGTTCTTGTGTACTGCTTTTTAGCAATCAGAATATAATTTTTTTCTGTCTCAGTGAGATAATTATCCTACCACTCTCTAAGTTGTCCTGTAAATCCTACTATAATTGTTTTGGCCACATCCGGGTCCTGATTTCCATTATTGATGCTAGCTGTGGCATAAATCATCATGTGTCTGAGCAAGGTAAGAGTCTGATATTCACTAAGAGTGTCTAAGTTCCATTCTACAATTGCTTTGCCATCATACATGGCAGATCCCATTAGGATGTCTTCTTCATGTTGGATATCAACAGAGGAAGGTCTTGGATAATATATTTTTGTAGGAGATGTCGATCTGGTTTTAATCCCATATCCTAATTTATTGATTTCAGCAGGCTCAGTGTTGATTGATTGTTTAAATATTTGCTCCAGACTGTCTATATTTTGTACAGAACAATCATTAGTAATGTCTTCAATCATATTATTGGAGGTCTATTGAATTTTATCAAGGGATCTACCTTTTCCATCTATTTTCAAATTTCTTAATCTAGATATAACTTCGTCAAGAAATTATGAACTTACAGGCTATAATCTAACCTGTTTTTAGGTAATTCAAGTGAGGGTTTAAAAACTAAAAGCACTGTAGTTTTAATAGAAGATGGTATTTCTTTTGAGGATGAAAATTTATCTTCCAAAGTATCTTTTTTAGATACTAAATCCTCTATTTTATTGGCTTGCTCTCCTATAGATTTAAGATAAAGATTAGTATAATTATTTTGTTCTATAATTGTATTAAATCCTTCCATATTAGGATTGTCATAAGGTTTTTTATATGAGGCAGCAGTGGTTCCCTTAACATCTAGTGTAATATCTTCCGGAGGATGCTTGGATTTTCTCTCTACTTTAGTAGTTTTGTAAGAACTATATTGAAAATTTAACGTATTAAGATCATGAGATTTTCTAACATATCTCTTTCCTATATATTCGAATGGAAATGTTAGTTTATATTGTCTAACAAAGACTTCCCCAAACCATCTAAAAAAGAACATATTTCCTTTAGCCTTATTCATGGCCTCAATATATTTTTCCTTAATATATTAACGAGATCTATCAGTTCCTTTATTAAGAAATCATTCTCTGATATCTTTATTATGGCTAGAATTAAAATCAGCTTCAATTTTTCATAATTAATTTGGAATGTGCTAATTTCTATAATATTAATTTGAGGATCATATTCCACATCAGAAAAGGTTGGTCCAGGTGAAGTAGGTCTAGAATTAGTAGTCTTTGGAGTTTCCACATTATAAATGGGTTATTTTATTTCACCAACTCTCCTTAACTCCTACAACATAGCATTGATATGTTGATGCTCATATTCCGTATTTGGAATAGAGGAAGTAGAACTTCTAGCAAAAATTTTGAGAGATATTAGACATAAAAACATTTCTGATTCTTTATTAAGAATTGTTGAATCTAAGCTTTTGTGAAGGCCCAATTTACTTCAATTTCTGCTTCACAGAGCTCTAAAATTTATGCTAGAAGTTCTACTTCCTCTATTCCAAATATGGAATATGAGTATCAACATATCAATGCTATGTTACAGGTGTTAAGGAGAGTTGGTGAAATACAACAACACATTTATAATGTGGAAACTCCAAAGACTACTAATTCTAGACCTACTTCACCTAGACCAACCTTTTCTGATGTTGAATATGATCCTCAAATTAATGTCATAGAAATTAGCACATTCCAAATTAATTATGAAAAATTGAAGCTGATTTTAATTCTAGCCATAATAAAGATATCAGAGAATGATTTCTTAATAAAGGAACTGATAGATCTCGTCAATATATTAAGGAAAAATATATTGAGGCCATGAATAAGGCTAAAGAAAATATGTTCTTTTTTAGATAGTTTGGGGAAGTCTTTGTTAGACAATATAAACTAACATTTACATTCGAATATATATGAAAGAGATATGTTAGAAAATCTCATGATCTTAATACGTTAAATTTTCAATATAATTCTTACAAAACTAATAAAGGAGAGATAAAATCCAAGCATCCTCCGGAAGATATTATACTAGATGTTAAGGGAACCACTGCTGCCCCATATAAAAAACCTTTTGAAAATCCTAATATGGAAGGATTTAATACAATTATAGAACAAAATAATTATACTAATCTTTATCTTAAATCTATAGGAGAGCAAGCCAATAAAATAGAGGATTTAGTATCTAAGAAAGATACTTTGGAAGATAAGCCTTCATCCTCAAAAGAAATATCATCTTTTATAAAAACTACTGCGCCATTAGTTTTTAAACCCTCGCTTGAATTACCTAAAAACAGGTTTAGATTACAGCCTGTAAGTTCATAATTTCTTGACGAAGTTATATCTAGATTAGGAAATCTGAAAATAAATGAAAAAGGTAAATCCCTTGAAAAAATTCAAGAGACCTCCAATAAATAATTGAAGACATTACTGATGACTGTTCTGAACAAGATATAGATAGTCTGGAGGAAATATTTAAATAATCAAATCAACACTGAGCCTGCATAAATCAATAAAGTAGGATATGATATTAAAACCAGACCAACATCTTCTACAAAAATGTATTATCCAAGACCTTCCCCTGTTGATATCCAACATGAAGAAGACATTCTAATGGGATCTGCCATGTATGATGGCAAAGCAATTGTAGAATGGAACTTAGACACTCTTAGTGAATATCAGACTCTTACCTTGCTCAGACACATGATGATTTATGCCACAGCTAGCATCAATAATGGAAATCAGGACCTCGATGTGGCCAAAACAATTATAATAGGATTTACAGGACAACTTAGAGGTTGGTAGGATAATTATCTCACTGAGACAGAAAAAAATTATATTTTGATTGTTAAAAAGCAGTACACAAGAACTAGAGCAATACAACCTGACCAAATACAGACTGTTCAGGTTACTAAAGATGAGTGTATAAACACTCTAATTTATACTATTGCCCTGCATTTTATAGGAAATACAAATATAGTGACTCAAAGACAATCAGATCTCTTGTAAAACCTTAGATGTCCAACACTTTCCCATTACAAATAGTATAAAGATACCTTTATATCCAGACTCCTTACAGTTGAAGACTGCAGAGCTAGTTACTGGAAAGGTCAATTCATTGCAGGATTTCCTAGATTATTTGCTGAGAAGGTAAAAACAAGCTAAAAGCTAAAAATAATGGTGAGTTGAATTATGATCTATATACTCGAGGTGAATTGTCTGCTGAAGTTTGTGCTACAGGCTTAAAAATATGTACAAACCTTAAACTCAGGAAACAATTAGAAAAACAAAACCTAACAAAAAAAAAAGAGTTAGGAGATTTCTGTGAGCAATTTGATTTTAAATCTATAAATACAAACCCCACAAAACTCAAATTGATAAAAGAGGATCTTTTAAATACAACGAGAAAAAATCTAAAAGATTTAGAAAAAAATTTTCCAAAAAAGAAGGCTGGTACTGATGAAGCTAATAAAGAAAAATCTTCCAAGCATAAAAGAAAATCTATCATTTGCAGAAAATGCGGTAAATTTAGACATTACGCTAATAAATTTAGAGCCAAAAGAAAGATAAATAATTTAAATATTGATGAGGGCCTTAAAAGGCAACTCTGTCAGGTTCTCCTAACCTCTGATGATGACTCGGATTCTTTTTCTGAAGAATCTATTAATATTATTGAGGAATCTGACTCTTCTTCTGAGGAAGAATTAGGCAATAATTCTGATTGTCAATGCGATTATTATAAATCAATCTGTCTTATGAATGGATTAGAAATTAATACTCTAACCCAGGAAGAAAATATTATTCTGGATATTATCGACAAAATTGAGGATCCTGTTGCTGAAAGAAAAGCTTTATTTACTTATATTTCTAAGCTATAAAACCCAATGAAGATTTTCCTGAACAAAAAGATGGTTATACTAAACCCACTTATGAATTTAAAAACATTATAAGTATGATGAAATAAAAGGAAAAATCAAGAGGAACTTCCAAAGATACTACTATGGAAGAATTGAAATATGAAGTAAGCATTATTAAGCAAGAAATAAAACCGCTTAAAATAAGAATTGAACAATTAGAAACTCCTCACATAGGAGGAAACGAACCTGTTGTCCCACTTGTGGAAGAATTTGAAGAATTTAATATCCCTTTAACTGAAAACAATCATATTTCTAATAAAAATCTGAAAACCTTGACATATGTCAATCTAATTGATAAAGTTATATCTCAAAAATGGCATACTTATGTCACAATTGTTGTAAATAAAGAATTCAACTTCCAAACTATCACCTTAATCGACTCAGGCGCAGATTTGAATTGTATTAATGAAGGTCTTGTCCCTTCTAAATATTTTGAAAAAACTACATAAAATTATACTGCTGATGGCAAGAGAATGATGATTAATTATAAACTTGCTGATGCCGCAGTTTACAATAATGGAGCCTGTTTCTTATTATCGTTTATAATGGTAAAAAGCTTATCACAAGCTGTCATACTAGGAACACCTTTTTTGAACCTCTTATATCCAATAAAACTATTGGATCATACTGATATAGAATCTGAAATTGATGGTCATAAACTAAATTTTGAATTTATTGATAAACCAAAAGTAAAAGAAATAAATCAAGTTCAGAATCAACTAAAAAATAAATAAAAATTTTTATTCTCCCTAAAAGAAGAAATAAATTATAAAACAATAGAGAAAAAATTAAAATCTCCGAATATTCAAAATGAAATTAAAATATTTCAAGATAAGCTTGAAAAAGAAGTTTGTTCTGATATTTCTAATGCTTTTTGGAATAAAAAACAACATATGGTAGAATTGCCTTATGAACCAAATTTTGATGAAAGACTTATTCCGACAAAATCTAGACCGATTCAGATGATAGTAGATTATTGGAAATCTGTAAAAAGGAAATACAAGATTTATTGGATAAAAATCTTATAAGAAAATCATACTTCCCTTGGAGCTGCCCAGCCTTTTATATAGAAAAAACGGCAGAACTGGAAAGAGGATTTGTCAGGTTAGTGACCAATTATAAACCGTTAAATAAGGCAATGAGATGGATTCGTTATCCAATCCCGAATAAACGAGATTTGCTGAATAGACTGTTCAAAGCTACGGTCTTCTCCAAATTTGATATGAAATCAAGATATTGACAAATTCAGATAGCCGAAAAGGATAAATACAAAACTGCATTCATTGTACCATTCGGACATTATGAATGGAACGTAATACCTTTCGGACTCAGAATTGCTCTTTCTGAATTTCAAAATATTATGAATGAAATATTTAATCTATATATCACTTTTACAATTGTTTATATTGATGATGTACTTATATTTTCTGAATCTATAGATCAACATTGGAAACACTTGCATTTTTTCCATAAGATTATTATGCAAGCAAGTTTGGTCGTCTCAGCCAAAAAGATTAAGCTGTTTCAAAATACTATCTGATTTTTGGGACACAATATTTCTCAAGGCACCATAACTCCTATTGATAGAGTTCTGCAATTTGCGGACAAATTTCCTGATGAAATTAAAGATAAAATCCAGTTAAAAAGGTTTTTAGGTCTCTTAATTATATTGCGGATTATTATAAAAATCTGGCGGCTGATTGCAAGCCCCTTTTTCAAAGACTTCGAAAAAATCCGCCAGATTGGGAGGAGTAGCATACTCTCACAGTAAAAAAGATAAAGGCAAAAACTAAACAACTACCTTGTTTAGTTATTTCTCATCCAAAATCTTTCAAAATTATTGAAACACATGCCTCTGAACTCGATTATGGTGGAATCTTAAAATAAAGGTTTCAACCAACTGAAAAAGAAAAATTAGTAAGATATACCTCTTGAATTTGGAACCCAGCACAACAAAATTACTCAACTATTAAAAAGAAATTCTGTCAATTGTCAAATGTGCTACAAAACTCGAAAGTGATATTTTAAATCAAGAAATTTTGATAAGAGTTGATTGCAAAGCTGCTAAAGATATTTTAGAAAAGATGTTAAAAACATAGCATCCAAACAGATTTTTGCTAAATGGCAAGCCATTCTTTCTTCATTCGATTTTTCAATAGAATATATAAAGGGAGAGTCTAATTCCCTACCTGACTTTTTAACCCATGAGTTCTTACAGGGACACTTGAAGGAAAATAGAAGCTAATACATCCAGTAGCAACAATCAGAATAGATCTTCCCCTTATAATAAGAAGGTAAATGAAAAGGCTAAAAACCCTAATACAAGGCCTAGAACACCTTATATTGAAAAGGCGTTAACACCTATAATGGTTATTGAAAATAAGCATGCACTAAAGAGCCTAATCAAATAGCTGATCTTTATCTTATAGATAATATGCATCCTAAAACAGGGTATAAAACCCGAGAATATTATGAAAGAATATTGACTAAAACATAGTCAATAAGGATTTTTCATTATAATAGGAATAGCAAAATTATTGGCTATTCAAAATTTTAGAGCTTAAGGATCATTACTTATGAAGAATGGGGCTTTGATCCCCTGAAACATAAATATTTTTCAGGAGCCCTAAAGGTTAGGGGTTATAATTATTATGACTACATTAAAGCTTGGGTTGTAGTCCTGCTATTTCAAAATCCTCAAAAGACCCATAGTTGGTTTTTACATTTCCGACTAAATACTAAAATAAATGCATTTCCGCAATGGTTTAAAAAATGGATGTTGTACTAGGGACCTACTCCAGACATCTATCCAAAAACCCCAAAAGAATCATATGAGCTCTTTCAGGCCTCTAATAGAAGAATAAATCAAATAGATATATGTATGCATTTTACAACAACATATGAAATCCGCTTGGATTCTGAGATGGGAATAGATGACAGCTCCTAATAATAATGAATGGGATTATCTCCCTTATTTAGAAAGGAGGGTCATGATAAAATGGTGGGATTCATTCGAGGATACTTATCTTCACCCACAAAATATAGAACTTGAAAAGCTTATACAAGCTAATCTTGAAACCCCAAATCCTAATAGGATTGATGAATATTTTAAGCTCTTAAAAGAGCATAATCCCAGTTTATCAAATAAATAAATTAAAAGACAATTATTATTAGCTCTAAATGAAGAAGAGCCAGATGACATGCCCTTAACCTCCTCAAAAGACAAGAAGGAAGATCATGCGGAAGAAAATGAAGATGACTCCTATGGAGTCCTTACACCTATAAGAAGATAAACAAGTACAATGGGCCGGCCCGACTCCATAACAATCCAGGACACGAAGGCCCAAAAAGGATGACGTAAGCCATGACAATACTCTCCACCGGCATGGGTTACTGTAGCAGCACTGTAGCAAGGATAAGATGTCGGCACAATAATTCAGGCCATTGTAGCAGTACTATAGCAGCAAGGACAGATCATTGTAGTGTCGGCACAAGAATTCAAAGATTCTTGTTACTTTTGGCCAGCTGGAGATGTTGTGTCACGTCATTATCATCTTTTCGGACTCCAAAATAAAATTTGAAGTCCAACCTTCGCTTATAAAAAGGAGGAAGAAGCCTCATTGAGGGCACCAGAGTTAGAAGGGTTAGAGAGTTTAAGTGTCTGAGTATTTCGTCTAAGTATTTCCGATCAAAGGCGTTCTCTTTCTACTTCATTCCCTGTTTTGAGTCTGTAAAATCTGAGAGTCTTAAGAGTGTTTATTTGAAAGCATATGCGTGCCTGTTTCTGGAAAGTAGTACCAGAATACATCCCAAAGCAGTTAAAGCTACTCACAAGCTTCTGTATATGTGAAATGTAAGTCTTTGTTTTATAATAAAGTTTGTATTGCATATATGATATATCTGTCCTGCTTTATTTTTTACCTATCCTGTTTGTAAATTCTACCTAGAAATTTTGTGAATATTTGGCTATTGAATTATTTAGAAATTCTGTGAATATTTGACTACTGGTATCAAAGCCAAGTTTCTAGTGTATTACTTAAAGTTTGATCTCAACCAAAATAAGCTAGCCATTAAAGTCGTAAAAGACAATAAGCCTATCCTGTGGAACCCTAAGTCGTGGTTGAGCACGTATGCGCATAAGATAAGTCGCTAGTGCATTTATGAAGCTAGTTCCAGATCGCTTGACTCCGCATCGAATCGCCAACTTTTTGAACACTGAAGTTGGAGAAAACGACATGACATAAATAAATAAACTCAAATAAATAAAAACACATAATTATTTGGCGATCCATTTTAAAGATCGAAAAAACTCAAATAAATAAGAAGACATAATTATTGGGGGATCCATTTTAAAGAGAGGAAAAAGGATTCAAGTGTCGATGAGAGACAGAGGGAGACAAGGTTTTGCAAAACAAGGGTCGGGTTTGGACCAACGTTTAAAAGATCGACCGATTTATAAAAAATCGGCTGACTAACTCGGGATCGATCACTGGCCGATCCCGATCTGGCCCGATTCCAACGGGAAATCGTGTTTTGTTTTAAACAATCTTATATACTTATGGAGAGACACATATACCTACATATCTCTATGATACATATACCTACCGGATATGTATCTCTATAATATGTATCCATAGAGATACATATCCATACGCGATACGTAGCCATATCTATCCATACGATAACAATCAAATCCAGTTTTTGAGCATATAATATATATGTTATTTTTATCTTCTTCTTTTTTATAATTTGGATAAAGCTAAAATCTTGTATGTTCATAACTTTAACCATCATACATGTATAAAATATTTAAAAATCATCATCATCATTATTTTAGCCTTTTCTCAATTAATTGGGGTCGGCTACATTAATCCTGGTTCTCGATTCGGCTATATTAAAGGCCACCATAAGTCTTTATATCTTTTCGGACTACTTCCAACTACGTCTTTTTGGGCCTACCTCTGGCCCTTTCCAGTTCTTCTACTTTTTTTGTTTTACCCTTTACCCTTTTCAGTCCTTCCACTTGAACTAATTCGCACCTCCTAACATGTTCTATACTTGGTTGGCACCACATATGGCCAGCCCACCTACGTCTACTCTCTCTCATCCATCTCAACATCCTCATCTCCGCTATACTCATTATATAGGTATAAAATATTTAAAAATAATTTAAAAATAGAAATTACCACTAAACACTAAAACTTCAATTATAAATACTCCCCTTGGTTTAAAATTTAAATTAAAGCACCTGAAAATGAAATTTCCTTTCCTTGAGTAAACAAACAGGGTCAAACGCTGAGGGATTAAGAGAGTTTACAGCTATTTATCCCATATAATGCAGGATGAGATATCCTTTAACCCCCATATCCTTGAACATCAACCACAATTCCGAGTCTCACGTGGCCTTCTAGCCTTAATCCGTCCCTTCAAATCCTAAACTCTGTCATTCAAAACATGGATCTACCATACCATATATTAGATCTAGCCTCCAATAGCTTAGACCTAGTCCAAATCAAACCATCAAACTTTTGATCCATTTTCAACCAATTCCATATCCCTTGAACTTCGGATTTGCCCCGCAATATCCATTTTCAACCAATCACTCTAGTGATTTTCCTGTTTTTTGTTTATTTATTTATTTATTTTTATTTAGATTTGATGTCTTTAGAAAAAATTGTGCTCTTGTCCCTTAAAAGTAACATTATTGTAAAATCCAAAGTAACTTTGGATCTTCATGTTTCGACGCCAACCCTTTCTCAAATTTTTTTAGCCTAATCACTTCAAATCTTGAAAATCCAAAGTGGACACAAGCCTCCACTTCAAACTTTCAAATATGAAAATTCTTGACTTTGAATCTTCGAAATCGGAAGTCAATCTAGACTTCAGCCCTCAAACGTTTGAAGTTGGGCCATTTTTGGGGGAAAAAATAAAAAAAAAATGGCTATAGAAATACAAAAATTCGGGGGGATTTCCAGAATACCATTCTTTTAGAGGGACATGGCCATAACTTTCTCTATTCTTTAAAATCACCATTTTTACGTGTGTGAGGTAGAAATACCTAAACATATTTTTTATGAAGCCCCTTCTTCGAGTCCAAATTTTAGAAGTTTTATTGTAATTTCTTTAGGAAATATTACTAAAGGAGTTTAAACCCCTTCTAAAATCATTAAGGGGATCAAAATATTACAATTAGCACTAGAAGATGTACTTCAAGTCCAAATTTTAGAAGTTTTATTATAATTTTTTGGGGAAATATCATTAAAGGAGTTAAATCCCTTCTAAAATCATCAAGGGGGATCAAAATATTACAATTAGAAAAGACCACACGAGGCCAGAGATTGACAACGGTGAGAGATTGGTAGTGGTGTTGGTTTATGGAATAGAGAGTCGCTATATATATAGAATAGATATGAGAGATTGACAGTGGTGCCTATAGAATAATGGCTTATTTATGGAATAGAGATGAGAAATTTATAGTGGTGTGGGTTTATGGAGTAGAGATGAGAGATTGGCATACAGAGTGGTCTATAGATAGAGATGAGAGATTGACAATGGTGCCTATAGAATAGTGGTTTATATGAAATAAAGATGAGAAATTGACAATTGTTCTACAATTCTTGTTACACCTCTCTCTTTGGCTGACGTGAAACTCGAGATGGGGAGGAAATATTTTGATGGAATCCGTATCCATTTGGGTTTTCACCTGATTTTTTCAATTTTGATCGTTTCTAATTTTGAGTGATTCCTAGGGATTTTGGGTTTTGTTTTTTTGGTCTGGAATCTTTGGATTGAATTATGGGAATGTATGCCATGAGACCATTTACCTTTCAAATATGTCTTCACCGTGTCGGTTACTTCTTTTTCACTGGCACCCTTTTCAAAACTCAGTCTCTCTTCAAACCTAAAACCTCATTTCTCAATCTCCAAACAAGTGTTCAAAACAACTCTGATTAATCTGACCGATTCCGATTAGATCGGGCGATTAGTGCCCCGATTTTTTCTGAAAAGTGCAATTTTGGTAAAAAAAAAACCCAAAAAACTCAAAAAATCCTAAAAAAATTGTAAAAAATGTTTAAAATTTATATGTATTGTTTTTTTTTATTCTGTCACATAAAAAAAGTAAAAAATAAATATTATAAACATAATCGATTTTCAGAAAAAATGATTAGAATACTTTTTTCAGTGATCAATATATAACAAATATATAATAAATATATATTAATACTATATATTATATATAATATGTAATCAATATATACTATTAATATAAATTACTTTAATAAAATAAATATAAATATATAATATATAATATACAATATACAATATAAATATATAATATATAATATATAATATATAATATATAATATATAATATATAATATATAATATAATACAATATAATATTATAAAATATTATAATATTTCAACTCAAACCATGCTTGTTTTTTGGGTCTTTTGGAATTCAATTAAAATTGTAGCTAAAATATAAAATTGTTTGTCTCTTTGCGATAATTTTGATAAATTTCTATCTCTCTCATATAAGTGTCTATGTGCCCCTCGGGGCTTGGTGGTGTAGTATTAGATTGAAGATCACATCAGATCAACAACAAAAAATTTTGATATCCCCAGAGCTGAGGGACCTACGCACTTGGCACCCTGTCGGGCCTAACCAACTCCGGTGCGCCTGAGTCTACTCACCCAAAGCGGCAAACCCTACAGTTAGTAAATAAAAAATTTGTAATAATATATAAAGTTTTAAGTAGAGAAATAGAAGAAGGATAATTGTTTCATGCGACCTGGACCGCATTTCTACAATATGCAGTCCAGAGATATAAAGCATCCATCTTAAAGATGGATGCAAATAGGTAGTCCATCTAAAAACAAGTGTAACTAACGGTCCAAATGTTTTCTTAATATAATTATTATTTCTAGTTTTCAAATTATTATTATTTTTTTATATTCATGATCTCCATGTTAAAGATTATATATTCTCTAAAAATTAGGATCAAATTATATTTAAAAAATATATTTATTGTCAAGCCCTCATTTCTATAATATACGGGCTAAACCGCATAGAAACCATAGGCTGGCTGCAAAGAAACCGTGTGTCCATATAAGAATAGGGAAAAGAAAAAAAAAATATAAAACATGTTACAAGGATAACTATGCAAATTCTGCTATGTAACAGTGCACTTATTGGCCCATTTTTAGAACAAATCGCCAATTTAGTACACTAATCAGCCGATTAGTGCCGATAGTCGGCATACATGACCGTTGGAATCAGGCTAGGGAAGACCACTTTGGTTACGAGGGTCTTGAATCGCCCAGAGCCTCCAAACCCAATTTGAAAGTTTAGGGCTTCTATACTCGTGAGCACTTCTTTTTCCCTGCTCATTTTACGTCTTTTCCAACCCTCTCTCTCTAAAGTTACAGTCAATTTTTCTTTCGAGTTATTAATTAGTTTTAATCAATGGATGTTGGATTTCAAGTAGTGTAATTACAGTCATTCCATCGGATTACAATCTTTGAGGTTTTTATTGTGTTGAGGTTTGAAGAAGTTATATTTACTGTTGATTTGGAAAATATAGCAATTCATGGAATTCTTGTTTCGTTTATTAGTTTATAGGGGTTTCATATTTTTATTCATTGGTTTGATTTTTTTTAACGTTATTGACGTTTTTCATTTATTTTGTGTAAAAAGGTTTTTTATGGTTTAAAAAGGGCATATATAAATATCTTGGTTTATGTGACTGAAAAATTATCATTAGCCAAGAAAACAGGGTTTTTTTTTTTTATCTCATTATTTTATAAAATTGAATAATTTTTATTTGTGTATGACAGAATGGTGGAGTAGATATGAGAATTTAATATTGGCTTCAAGCTTCAAAGACAACATCAAAATAACCATTTCAGAGGAGCTCTATGGATAAGATAAAAGAGATGGAATCAATTGGAAAATGGACTGTACAAACTCATTCAATAGCATAGACTAAGGACATTAACTTTGCTAAGAATATCAAAAGCACATTTAACAATGGCTTCCAGTATTGCAAGAAAGTAACTAACTCATGAAAGTAAGCCCAAAATTTTGATAAAGCATCCTCTACATATGATTGAGGGAAATGAATACGAATGGAGAACGCAGCTAGCTAAACTTTAATCACTTAGACCCAGCAGTTAGAATAGGCAGTTTGATTTCTGATGGAAATGCTTAGTATGGGATCTATAATACCTTTAATTCAGGCAATGCTAAAGGAATTAGCAGTTAGAAGAAATTCTTTTTACAGTCGGATTTAGTCCCCTGATACAAAGGAATCAACTCTAGGAAAATAAGAAGCCAAAAATAGAACACTCATGACACGGGGCCATCTTGAAAACCCAAAATGACTGAAGAAAATGGATCGAAAGCAAAAACTACCTTACAGAAGTAGATGCAAGACTTCCACTCCTGCCATCTAATGTCACCACTTCAAAGCCCACGCTTTCAGTTCCTTGTCTGATCTCACCTATATGATTGCCATCTGTTAGTAATTGCCATCTAGCAACAACATAATTCTTAAAAACACCAAACTTATTTTCAACAGACAAGAAAGTCCACAAGGATGCCTCAGACAACTGCTGATCTTATTGTTGGCACCAATTATACAAGAACTCCTCATTTGGATTGACGTGGTTGACCATGTCTGTGAGATGTTCAGTAAGAGCCCTTATCGATATAGCTCTTGTGCTTTTCGCTAGAATACGAGGTGCTAATGACAGATTGCACACAGTAAGTTTCCATTCTTTTAGAGAATGTAATGGGAACTTTAACTGAGGTCATCCTCCACTTCCTATTTGTTTAAGGGCATGGGAAGCCCTTTAGGAATGCTTCTGTGCTCATAATAGAAAGGAGTTTTCACTTGTCAACAGACCAGAGGTAGAGAATGGGCTGGGGCCTTGGTGGCAGTACCAACGAGCCCCATGAATTAAGTCCCGGACTACATTCTCACCAAAGGAAAAGGGTGGGCGTCTAAATCCCCACTGATGCACCCAAAAAAGAAAGAGAAAAATATACAAATAGCAAGGTTGAAAGTTGAAACCATACATGGGTCACATGTCTTCCATTTTTGTTTTATGAGATACCTTTGTAGAACAATTTAGAAAAAATAAAAGCAATCACCAATTAGAACATATCCGTAAGCCAACATCGTGATGAGCAAGAAAATATACACGAAAAGACAATAAAGACATAGCTTAAACGCAGGGCATGGTCTAAACATTATCAATGTCAAATATTTCAATGACATAATTGTATATTAGATGATCACAAAGGCAATTAAGAAAAAAGTACTTGTAAGATAAGCCAATATTAAATTCTCATATTTACACCACCATTCTGCAATACATAAATAAAAATTATTCGATTTTATAAAATAATGAAATGAAAAAAGAAAACCCTGTTTCGTGGGCTAATGATAATTTTTCAGTCAGATAAACCTAGAGATTTACATATACCATTTTTAAACCTTAATAAATTCTATGAATTGCCATACTTTCCAAATCAACAGTAAATATAACTTCTTCAAACGTCAATACAATAAAAAGCTCAAAGGTTGTAACCGGATGGAATGACAGTAGTTACACTACTTGAAATCCAACATTCATTGATTAAAAACTAATTAATAACTCGAAAGAAAAATTGACACTAACCTTAGAGAGAGAGTAGCAAAAAACACATAAAATGAGCAGGGAAGAGGAAGTGCTTACGAGTATAGAAGCCCTAAACTTTCAAATTGGGTTTGGACGCTCCGGGCGATTCAAGACCCTCATAACCAAGGTGGTCTTCCCAATCCTCTGAAGTTAGAGAAAACGGCATGACATAAATAAATAAACTCAAATAAATAAAAAGACATATAACTATGGGGGGTTCCATTTTAAAGAGAGGAAAAACTCAAATAAATAGAAAGACATATAATTATTAGGGGATCCATTTTAAAGAGAGGAAAAGGGATTCAGGGTTGTGAACTCACACTAGCAAGCATTTGCCAGGAGTTCCCATCCAATCCTATTACGCTTTGTTTACAGGTAGTGAGAGACTGTTACAGTTACGCCATGAGAGGGAAAGGTTTTGGAGTCGATAAGAGAGAGGGAGAGAGAGACCTACGGCTCCTAATTTTGTGACCACTTTATTTGAAAGATAAATGGTCTCGTGGCATGCATTCCCTTGAATTATTGGGTTTCTCGATTTAGGTTTTGTATGGGTTCTGTTTTGAATGGTTTTTTTCTTGAAGGAAAAAGTTTAGAGCCAGGCTCTAAACAATTAAATTAGAGCTGACCTCAAAAATTTCATTAGAAGTTGTTTTGATGTTAAAATATCTTCAAATTGAAATAGATTTCAAGTTTTGAAAATAGTGCATTTCATAACGTATTTTGGATCATCAATTTTTAAGATTTTCAAATTTTTATAGATATGCTCGATCTATATTATTTTTTAATTTTAAATTGTAAAATTAAAGATGAAAATATATTTTAACGCTATCACAAAGATTTCTAATATAAAAACCACAAAACCACATTTTTCGACACAATTTGAAGGTAGGCTTTAATTTGATTATTTAGAACCTCGGCTCTATACAAACCACTTGATTTTATTAAATTGTTGGGATTCAATGATGATGGACACTTCGATTTTGAACAGTGTTGTGAGACTCTCGCCGGTCCATTCGCAAGCTCTCTTGCCCGGAGTTACTCATTACAGCTCCCGGCATATTAAAAAATAAAAAAAATTCAAACAGCTCCAGGTATATTAAGAAATAAAAAAAATGTCAAAAATATAATGTATAAAAACTTTGAGCAGTTTATAGGTAAATCATGTTTCGTTTTTTATATTTAAAAACAGTCTTATATACTTATTGAGAGATACATATACCTACGGGATATGTATCCATAAGAAATACATATCTATACACGTTTATATCAATCTATCTGATAACAATCAAAACCATTTTTTGAGCATATAGTATATATTTTATTTTTATCTTCTTTTTTTTTTATAATTTGGATTAAGTTGAAATTTTGTATGTTCATAACTTTAACCATCATAGATGTATAAAATATTTTAAAATCATCATCATCATTATTTTAGCTTTTTTTCAATTAATTAAAGGTTGGCTACATGAATCATGATTCTCCATTTTGCTCTATTAAAGGCCTCGTTAGTGAGGCCATAAGTCTCAATATCTTTTTGTACTACTTCCGACCAAGTGTTTTTAGATCTACCTCTAGCCCTTTTCAGTCCTCCATTTTTTTTGGTTTTATCTCTTGCCTTTTTCAGTCCTTCCACTTGAACTAATTCATACCTCCTAACCAGTTCTGTAATTGGTCGGCGCCATGTATGGCCAGCACACGTAAGTCTGCTCTTTCTCATTTTATCGTCTATTGGTGCCACACCTAAATTCTCTCAAATGGATTCATTGCGAATTATGTCCCTTCTTGTCTTGCCACTTATTCATCTCAATATCCTCATCTCCGCGATACTCATTCTATAGGTATAAAATATTTAAAAATAATTTTAAAATAAAAATTACCACTAAACACTAAAACTTCAATTATAAATACTTCCCTTAGTTTAAATTTTAAATTAAAGCACCAGAAAATAAATTTCTTTTCCTTGAGTGTACAAAGAGGGTCAAACGCTGAGGGATTAAGAGAGTTTACAGCCATTTATCCCATATAATGTAGGTTGAGATAACCTTTGACCCCCATATCATTCAACATCAACCATAATTCCTAGTCTCACATGGGCCTTCTAGCCTTAATCCGTCCCTTCAAATCCTAAACTCTGTCATTCAAAACATAGATCTATCGTACCATAGATTAGATCTAGCCTCCAATTGCTTAGATCTAGTCCAAATCAAACCATCAACTTTTAATCCACTTTCAACCAATTCCATATCCCTTGAACTTCAGATTTGCCCCACAATATCCATTATCAACCAATCACTCCAGGCATTTTCTTTTTCTTTTGTTTATTTATTTTTATTTATAATTGATTTCTTTGCAGAAAATTGTGCTCCCGTCCCTCAAAAGTAACATTATTGTGAAATCCAAACTTTGGATCTTTATGGTTCGAAGCTAATCCTTTCACATATTTTTTAGCCTAATCACTTCAAATCTTGAATATCCAAAGTGGACACGAGCCTCCACTTCAGACCTTCAAATATGAAAATTCTTAACTTTGAATCTTCGAAATCGGAAGTCAATCTAGACTTCGGCCCTCAAAGGTCTGAAGTTGGGCCATTTTTGGGAGGGGGGGAATGACTATAAAAGTACAAATATTTGGGAGGATTTCCATAATACCATTCTTTTAGAGGGACATAGGCATAACTTTCTCTATTCTTTAAAATCATCATTTTTAGGTGTGCGAGGTAGAAATACCTCAACATATTTTTTTGTAAAGCCCCATCTTCGAGTCCACATTTTAGAATCTTTATTGTAATTTCTTTGGGAAATATCATTAAAGGAGGTAAAACCCCTTCTAAAATCTTTAAGGGGGATCAAATATTACAATTAGCACTAGAAGATGTACTTCGAGTCCAAATTTTTGAAGTTTTATTGTAATTTCTTGGGGAAATATCATTAAAGGGGTTAAAACCCCTTCTAAAATCATTAAGGGGGATCAAAATAATACAATTAGCATCAGAAGATGTACTTCTTATTTTTCTTTACCTAAAAAATTATCTTTAAGTATACCTTAATTGTTTTCGTTCAAAATTAGTGACCTAAACAAGTAGGAGAATTTAAGTAAGTTGATCTATCTAAAAGGCCCAACCAAATGATGGGATTACCCATACTTGTTCAAAGTGGGTCAAATGACTGAAACGACTCTGCTTGTTCAAGTTCCCATCTCTCAACAATGGCAATTTATAGATGAGTGCATATAGTATGCTCATGTGGTAGCATTTTGTGCATCTACTCCCTTGCTAAAAGCACCTATTTTAAAAGGATATTTTCGATCTAAAATTTTAAGAACCAGATAAGAATTATTAGATGGCTATTTTTAAAATAAAAATTTAAATTTTGAGTTGATTTGTGCAACACTTAAATGTAGCCCTTCAAAACTTGGGTTCTTTCTATCTTAAGGCAGTAGTTTTTTTTTAGTACAGAGATTTTATTTTAGATTTTTTTTTTGTTGAGATTATTCTATAGGTTGTAAATATTACATCCCCAAATTTTGAGATCTAAATAGTGTCCCTAGCATGTATTTTTCCTAAAGGAGTAAATGGATAGTTTCCTCCCAAGTGAGTAGAAAATCTTTTCGTTTTATGTAAGTTCAACCTTTTTTTGATGAAACACCCGAGTAAAATAAAAATTTAAAAATAAAACTAATGAAACCATTTACTTTTGTTACAAGGTGGTCACAATTAATCTTGAGCATTGGATGTGAAATTGTGTGGCTGCTGTTATTTCATTATCAAGCTCAAAGTTCAAAAGAAATTTTTGGCCTTTTCAGCCCCCCGCACAAAGTTTAGAGAAGAAACAAATTGTCGCCATTGATAGCGGCACCACCGCCACTGGCATATGTACCTGGCTCTTTCGTCTCAGTTTGCTGCTTTCTTTCGCGTCTCTGAAATGGCGTTTGGTCCTACGTGCTAGTGTCAACTCTATTAATGCCATTTGCACTAGTGTCAGACCCCTACTGCTTCGGACAATGCTATTTTTGCTTGGAAGCGTAGTTTTATCGCTATCCTGCATCATGCAACCTCCTCGGCAATTTTGGAATAGAGGGCCCTTACCCCTCACTTTGTATTGCCGAGCGCGCTCGGCCCCGCATAAGCTGTGCTTTTTACTTGGATCACACTTTGGTCAATTTACGACCCAAAGCAGACATCACTAAGCACCAGCATGCCCGATATTCACTCATTGTTGGTGTGTTTAGCCGTTCACTCTCATTGCCTTCAATTGACTTGGGGGCTCTGATAGCAGAAAGGGGTAGAGAATTAAAGAGAGTAGAGAAAGGATGTAGAGAGGGGTTTTTGAGAGAGTGAATTAATGAGTGACGAGTGTTTGTAATAATAGTTTTGTAGTGGCTTAGTACCTGTTGTTTTTAAGTGGACGTACAAATAAGTAATAACTGGATGTACCTAATGTACTAAGGTATTATATTTACTGTATGATTTTGATTTATAGGGCGGTATTACTTTCAGTCCATGGTTTTTAGCCCACTATTTTTGTAAACTACCATGTGGTAATTTCGGCTACTTTTAAATATAAATATGCACCCTTTTGTATGAAATGAATCAGAAGTCAAGTTGAGTTTGTTTTTGTGCGGGCAGCCATGCCCGATAGAGTTTTCGTGCTCTAATAGTTCTTCGGTGAACTCGTCCAACTCTATTCTCGGACGAAACTCGGGATAGCAAAGCTCTCTTTTACTGTTAGATACTGTGAGGTATTGTTAACTGTTCCAGTAGCTGATCTGACCGAATGGGCAAGAAGTCGCAACATTAAAAAGGTATCTCAACGAACTATTGGCGGTTGAGCACAATACTCTTCCCCTTTATCTGACGTCCCATTATTTGCTTTCTACCTCCATGTTGCATGTAGTTCCAAGTAACCCTATTTATTAGAAAAGAGAGAGAGAGAAAGAAAGAAAGGAAAGGGCAAGTGTACTGGGTTAATGCATTATTCACATGGGATATTATTCTTCGTAACAATATGAAATGCTGCTAATATGCAAGCGGCCCGTTTATCCCGTAAATGCAAGTAGTTACCAAATATTGAAGTCAACTGTGATATTTCTTTGATGTGGCTATTTTTTTTTTTTCCTTGTTTTCTAGTCATTTATTTGATGAGGCTATTATTGTGTATAAATGAGACTTAGCTCCATTTACATATTGGAAAAGATTTCTATATGCCGCTTAACATAACATAATTATATATGCCATTCCTTTTCTAATCGTTGGATTTAAATCGACAATTGGGAAGTTTTGAGGGGAAATGTAAAAAAAAAAGTTTGGTGACTGACTACCAGCTCTTAGCCGGATCTCCAAAAAAGATAAATCCAATTTGGGGACTCACACCCTCCCACAACACAAAGGGGTTTCTCTCTCATAAAACTCATCAGCTATTGAAGGTACCTATGTTTGAAAAACTGGGCAATGATAGAGGAAGGGTTAGAAATTAATCTCCAAGCTAATTACATTATATTAGCCATATTAAAGTCATGCATTGTGCGGATCCCAAATCTCCCTCATTAGGCTTTAAGCAAATTGTTCTCCAATTAACCAAATGAAAGCCCTTATTGTCTGATGTACTAGCCAACATAAAACTTTGTTTCAGCTTTTGAATGGTGCTGCAAGTGTGGCATAGCAGAGAGGAAGAAAGGTCCGAGTAGATCGAGTAAGCACTAAAGACAAATATAAGTAGTTGTAAGAAGGGGTGAAAGATAATGGAAGCACTTGCCAAGACCCAATTTTCCCAAAGTTTCGCCAGTAAGACTCTGGCAATGTGATTGCATTAGGGGACGGTCGAAGAGAGGTAGCCCGAGCTACTTAATTGGAAGTTTCCCTCTGCAAAAGTGTAAAGTGTTCAGAATATTTGACTTCAGCCTTGCACTTATCTCAAAAAACACATAACCTTGCTTTTGAAGCTATTCAGTCTAGTTCTACAAAAGGAATCCATGATGGAAGCAATCAAGGTGGAAGTTTGGATCGAGGTTTCGCAAAAAAATAAAGACATCATCTACATACAAGAGGTGTGCAGCATCAAAGTTGTAGCAAGAAGGAAAGACCTTTGGTGCTAAGCCGTTAGTTGTGAGCATGTTGTAAACACTCCATTTTGAAAACTGGCAAATTAAATAGTTTTATAAACCCTAGACAACCTTAAGACCTCACGATCCCAATTTACACCCATACCATAGACCACCATAGTCCATATTGTCTGCCCTGTAGACTTATTGTTTTTGGAATAAATCACGTAAAAATAGCAAAACCTTATATTTTTACGTGATTTTTGGTAGGTGATATCTCAAAAGCATTTGAAACACCTTGGGACTAGAATTTGTTGATTCTTAGTAGATTTGGTCTGGGAATACACCTAGAATCGCCCAACCCAAACTGGTGTAAATTACATGATTTTTGACAGGTGACATCTCAAAAGCATTTGGAACACCCCAGAACTGAAAAATGTCGATTCTCGGTAGATTTGGTCTATGAGACACACCTAGTGTTGGCAAGCCCAGACTAGCCCAAATTACTTGATTTTGGTAGGTGACATCTAAAAAGCATTTTGAACACCTCAAAACTGGAATCTACTGATTCTGGGTAGATTTAGTCTAAGCGACCCACCTAATAATATTGTGTAGTAGTGTTGCTCATCCCAGACTGGTTCAAATCCCAGATTTTGAGTCCAGGATAACTTTCAGCCCATTCCCAAACAAATTCAATTTTTGATAGCTTTGGTATGAGCCATACACCTAGTGTCGCCCAAGCCTTTGACCACTAAAATAGAATTCTGCCTTGCTAGATCTTTTTGAAATTAGAAGTTATCCATTTTAACGCCTTTTGGGCCTTTAAAAAATCATTTTTGTGACCTATTTTAGGGTTAGACTATTTTAAATTGAGTACCTAGAGAAAACCCTGAGACTCTAAGAAAAAAACCTATGAACCAACCCTAGACCAAGGAAGACAACTCTTGCAAAACCTTAGCCCTTAGAGCTTTAAGCTTAGAATCAAGAAAATCCCATTCAATCAAGCCAAGGCTTGGCCAACTTTGAAGAGAGACACGAAGGATCTTCAGTGGAAATTATAGCTGCAGTCATGATACGGGCGAAGCCTCGGTTTTGTTGAGCAACTGGCTCGACTAGGTATTCTTCTCATCCTCCCTTCCTTTTATTTTTAGTCATTTTATTAGATTTTGGACCCTTTTATATGCTTCATTTTAGTATTTCATACTCTCTAGATCAAAGCTGGCTTTGTCATCGATCTGAGAGTAGATCTGCTAATTTTGAATAGATCTAGACTTAGATTAGAATTTGACTGATCCCACTCTCAATCAAATCTTTTAATAGCTAGTTTGTGGTTTGGATCTAGTCGATCTTCATTTAGAGATCATCTTGATCTGCATCGTGAACAGTTTGGTGCCCACCTTAGGGCATTTCGAGCGTGATCCATGCATGAAATACGTCTCTTTTACAGCATTTTTTCACCAGCTTTCGGTCCAAAAATGTCCCAAGATTTACTGTAACCAAGACCTTGGGTTTCTGTAGCTCCAAAACCCTATTTGTCTAGGTAGACACTCCTTGTGTCGCCCAAGAGACACTTCCAGTGTCGCCCAGACTCAGAGGTTTGGAAAAAGGCTCGAGACCAGACAGTCTAGTCCTTAGACCCCTTCCCTACTTGCACAAAAACTTTCAGATAAAAATAAAAATTTTAAAAATACAAAAAAACATTTGCTAGAAAACTGGGGCAATTTTAACTTGTTCATGCGTCTATTTTATTTTATTTTATTTCATCCATTTACTTCATTGTTTTTGAATTTTTATTAGTAAAAAAAGACCCAAAAAACCTACTATTATTAGTGTTCAAGGTTTCTGTGGCTTCAAAACCTTGTTTGTTTGAGGTGATACTCCTAGTGTCGCCCAGACTCAGAGGTCTTGGAAAAGGCCCGGGACCCCATAGTCCAGTCCCTAGACCTTCTCCCTACTTGCATAGAAATTTTTAGATTAAAATAAATTTTTAAAAAATATTGAAAAATTATTTTGTTGGAAAACTGAGGCAATTTCAATCTGTGCAGTCTTTTATTTTATTTTATTTTATTTCATCCCTTTACTTCACTATTTTTCCCTTTTTTTAAGTCCAAAAGACCCAAAACACTATTGTTATTAGTGTCCGAGGTTTTTGTGGCTTTGAAACCCCGTTTGTTACACTCATAGTGTGGCCTAGACTCAAAGTCCTGAAAAAATCTCAGGAACACCACAACAATGTTTCAGGACCTTTGCTCCTTCTGCTAACCAATTTTGGGGTCAAAAATAAAATGTTAAAAAAAAAAAAAATTCTAAGAAGAAGTATCTATGTTAATCCTACAAGAATTTTATTTAATTTTATTTTTCTTACATCCATGATTTCTCTACTTTCCTCATGCTCAATTTAAATTTGATTATAAATAAAAAATAAAAAATAAAAAAAAATAAAAATAAAATTTGAGGATTACCTGCACTCTTATGTGGCTATGTCTTGATTGGGTTACCCTTGACCCAGGCGGCACCAACCCGGCACGGAATGTGCCTGGTTCCCCTTTTCATAACTGTATACCTTCTTGGGGTTTGCTTACCCCTACACCTTAACTGTTCTCTCGGTTGGTTAATGTTATACATCATTTTTGACGTACTTGTATCCGCGATGTGAATAAGGAGAGAGCCAGCAGTAACTTGGTCCCGTCGGTACCCAAGACACCGTCAGACTATGGAAACACTACAACGATAAGCCTAAAACTGGGCAACCTCTAAAGAAGTATTAGAATGGCTTCAAATTGCATGAGAGGATAGTTTGGGATACCCTAAGGACACTTATAGAGTTTCATCACGTTCTGATAAGTTTTGATATGATCAGGACGAAACTTGGTTCTCAAATCCAGTTCTTATTGTGCTTAATATCTATCCTACAACTACAACCCTATTTTCTGGATCTCAAAACAGTACCATACCATTTTCATTAGATTCGGAATGTCGAAAAACCCCCAGGTGCCAATTTCAACTCAATCGGATCCTTCGGGACAATTCTGGGCTTAACTTACCATAAAAGGGTAGGTTTTACACTACTACAGTGCAACCTTAATGAACCAATTTCCATTTATGGAAACTGTGTTTTCTCATTTTGGGATGATTTTGAAATATTCATATCTTGCTCGTTTTGAGTCCAATTAAGCTCAAATTTGGACACGAGGTAGATCTCAATGACTCGATCGTTTTGACATAAGGCACGCGCCATGGCGTGGCCAGAAATGAGATAATTTTTAGAGAGAAGATGGGCTCAGAAATAAGTAAGGTACAGGTAAGGTATGGTGCCTCGGGAATAGGGAGCTCGGAGTAGACCTTGGCAGTTTGGTTTTGTTCGAAGAAGGGACGGACTGCTCCATTGGCCTTAGAGGCGCAATCTTGCCCCAAGTCTAGCCTCAAGGGCTAGCTCGTACATACAAAGAAGAAGGATTGGACAAGAGTGTGCTCGAAGGGAACTTCTTTGAGTACCAGGTTGTCATGGGTTTCGAGGCCTTTCTCCTTGGAACCAGCAACAACATTGGTTCTACATGTGTGTGCACGATCCATAGAAGTGTTGCGGGTGGCTTGGGAGCCAACCCATAATGAAAGTGAGAGGTATGGCATTTGGAATGCCTACCTTTTACAGTTGCAGTGGTCTTAGGACCACTTTGGTTTACATGCATGTGCACATTTGTTTGTGACCCTTTACTGAGTCGTGGGTCATGTGCTTGTCGAGGTGCAATGTTTGGATTGCCCCGAGTTGGGTGAGTATTATGCTATGCTTGAGAACCACACTTAGTGGGTCTGGGTCCCAAGAGACCCGAAGCAAGTGAGGTGACAGGGGTGAGCTTTTGCTTGCCCTGATCCATCACAACAATGGCTGAGTCATTTGCCATGACGTGTATAAGTGTGTGTCGAATGGCTTTGAAGCCATTCAAATGTGATGGTCTAGCAGTGGAACCGATAGCATGATGTGTGCGGGGAACATACTAGTGTCCGTAGTGCCCATGTGGAGTGGAGATAGGGTAACCCTAAAGTTATCCACTGAAGCAATGGTCTTGGAAGAACCAGTTGCGAGAGAGGAGGGAGTGGTCTTAGAGCTACTCTTGAGCTTATGACTGGTGGAGAATCCACCAGTAACAATGTGAGCATGAAGGGTGGCGGTTTTAGAACTACTCATGCAATTGACACTAACGGATTTGCCTTTGGTGTCGGTAGAGAGGGAGTAAGGGGTTGAGGTCCCTTTCTCGAGTTTCCTTGAGCTTGAGCTCGGGTGGTAGGGTCAGAGAGACCACTTAAGAGATACATGGGAGTAGTGGAATGAAGAATCTTAGTAGTGGAATGAAGAATCTTACTCCCCATAGGTACATTCGTGAATATGGGAATGATGAAATCCCCAATTTGAATGAGAGAGGAGTAATTGGACTCAATAACAGTTTTTATATGAGACTGAGATGAAATGTTTGTCTGAGAGTAGACTGAACCCGAAATTTGGAGCAGCTGAGGGCACATCAACTTTAAAAGATCCTTGTTGATCTTATAAGCCTCCAAGAAATATGCAGAAAGGCAATCAAACACGTAATAGATGTGGAAGCTGGTTGTAAAGCGACCTGGAAGCACCTCTCCCTCAAAAGATTCGTTTTTTCTATTCTTCATAGCAACTTTACCACACGTTATTGCTCATAAGCTGTGATATATGTTGCACAATACCGGTTGGGCTAAGGCATATTCGTGCCATTGTGCAAGCCGATAGGCCACATAAAAGCAGTAAGGACAAATCATATTTCCATTCAAATTGCACAAAAAGATGGTCAAATAAGCAGTCAGATACACCTGGTCTTTTTCAGGCCTTCTAGGGGGCATATAAGCTTCTTGTTGTCCTCCTCCTCTCCTACCCCCTGCTCATCATCATCTAAGGTGATGCCATCCCTAGGGCACGGTAACTAAGGAACATTAAGGATTTTTCCTGCAAACGTAGAAAAAGAGACAAACAAGAAAAATGATCAGCAAGTGGCAGCAAACACAATGACATCAGAAATTTTGCAAACTTTTGGCACCAGCATCTCCCCTATATGCTAAGGGTTGACAAAGGAGGTGTTTGGCTAGTCCAAAGCACCCGGGAGATTCTAAGAAGTCACGAGTCTGAGTGTCAAAAGCGCATCGCGACAAAGAGACCCTGAAGAGCTCCCTTCTTCTATTACAAATAATGAAAAGAGAGAGAAAAGCAATGGAAATGCATGACTATGTTTAGTCATTCTTAACTGTAAGAAAATGCATGATGATGCCCAAGAAAGGCCCACAAGAGTTTTTGGGACACTATTATGATGCAAAAAAAAATAAAAAAATCTTCGAATGATCAAAATATATTCATGACTTTTAGTCATATTTCAAACATTATAGGTTCTACCAAATTGCAATCAGATGTTCTTAACAAAACATAACTCTGTTGCAAACAACTCTTCCACTGCTCGCATGGCAGAAAGTGCAAATGTGCATCAAAGACAGGGTAAGAGATGACCGAAAACAGTAGGGTGTTCATGCTCAATGACACATGAAGTCACAAAGCAAGGAGATGCTTGTAATGACTATTGGCAGTCATGTGACAAGGATAAATGCTCATGAAAAAGGCTCAAATCTAGACACTCCATGGTGAGTTCAAAGAGATATTTTGAGAGGGTTTAAAGAATTAGGGATAGAAGAAGGGACATAGCTTTTAGGGTCATTACTTAAATTGGACCGAATCTGGTAGCTTTTCGGGTCATCATCTGAATTGGACTCTAAGAGGGCTCATATTTTTGGAGTCCTGGCTTTTATGACACCAAGGATTGTCTTCTTTTGAGTGAGGGCTGAAGTCGCCTGTTAAGACGAGTGCGGCATCAACCTGTTTATTGGTCCAAACATCCTTTATGGATTTTCACTCGAACTTGAGAAGTGGCGCCGTAGAGACGGTTTTCACCAACTTCTTTTTATTTTGGGGCACTTTTACCCACAACCTTTGGGCTATGTCCACCATTTTCATCCTTTTTTACTCACGATGCCCTTTTGGGTTTTCACTGCACCCGATTTTTATTCATGGAATTTTTTTACTCATGGTTTCGTGACCATGCCCGTTCGTCATTTTTTCTCATAGCGTTCCCTTGTTAAGGTATACACCATGCCCGTTATTTTTCATTTTTTTTGGTGAAGGCATGTTTAAGGTCATGCCTTCAGGACCTGTGCGAGTTTAACGTCATGTGGCCTGAACGTGTACAATGGTTTAAGGTCATACAGCTGGACCGTGGTGGTGATGAATGACAGCCTGTGGAGGCCATGGAGTGAATGTGGTGGTGGTTTGACTCACTTGGGGAAATGGCATTAGGCTACCTATGAAAGATGGATGATGTATGAAATGTGAGTGGACAATGGTGACCCACTAACTTACAACGAGTATGGATGGCGAGATGGTTCGCCATCTTATGAGCGCGAGTGAGCCACACTGGGGAATGAGATATGGTGGCATGGTGAATGGACACACTGGGGAGATAATGAAGGTGTCGCGCGCACACTAACAAGTAGGTTAGGGAAGGTGTGCATGAAAAGTACACGTAAAAGGTGTGTGTACATATGTGGGGGTGAGTTTATGGTCATGCCTCTTGGACATGTGCAAAGCAATTTATCGTCATGCGGTCAGGACGTGCACTATGGTTTAAGGTGGTACAACTGGATCGTGGTTATGTTGTTTAAAGTCATACAATTAGGACTGTGCAGTTTAAGGTCGTGCGACTGGACCTCCGCTATAGTTTAGGGTCATATAGTTCAGACCATGGTGTTGAGCCTTTTAACGTCATGCGGCTAGGACGTGTACTATGGTTTAAAATCATACAGTTGGACCGTGGTGGTGCAGTTTAAATTCATGCAACTAGGACCATGTAGTTTAAGGTCGTGCGACTAGACCTCCGCTACAATTTAAGGTCATTTAGTTTGGACCATGGCTATGCACTTTAGGGTCATACAGCACGAATCGAGGCTGTGCAGTTTAGGGTCATACAACACTGACCTAAGCTATGCAGTTTAGGGTCATGCAGCATGGACTGAGGCTATATAGTTTAAGGTCATGCAGCATAGACTGAGGCTGTGCAGTTTAGGGTCATGCAGCACGGATCGAGGTTGTACAGTTTAGGGTCATGCAGCATGGACCGAGGCTGTGCAGTTTAAGGTCATGCAGCACAGACTGAGGCTGTGCAGTTTAGGGTCATATAGCACAGACCAAGATTGTGCCGCCATGTAGGTGAAGCTCCATGGGGAATAGATCTGTGGATGGCAATCCGACTCCCTGGGGATAAAATGCTTAAGACCATTCACAAACGGAGGGCTCAGATGGAAGTGGTGTCCTGATGAAGGATGGCCAACAAAAGCGGACTTCACCATGGTTTAGTGGGGGGTAAGCATACTCTCTAAGGTGAAAGATGGCTTGGTGTGAAATAGACTCACTGAAAATTGAAGAGGTAAGAATGACCCTAACTTCACTGGGGATAATGATCTGCAGTATGGGTGTGACTCCTATGGGGACGAGGGATAGCTCCCCACTCCATTAGGGACGATTAGCCATAGTTTGGGTGCAACAACTTGGGTGCAACATCACTGGGGATGATCGGTCATGGCTTGGGTGCAACCCCACTAAGGATAAGTGGTAGGATACATAGGACTTCAACCTAGAGTAGGTGACAATAGGCTTCTGGAAATACGTCCGGTGCCATGTGTAACACTAGTGGTTTCTTACGAGTATTCAGCCGACGTTGTTAAAGAACACAACCGGCGGTGGGTTGTTAAAGAATCAGCTGACGTTGTGAACGACCCGTGATATAGTTTGAAGACAACCAGCGCTAGGGTCATTTGGAAACACACCCAGAGTAAAATCAACTGGCGCTAGGGTTGTTTGGAAACACACCCGGCGCCAAGTCATCCGGCGCTAGGTTGTTTTGAAAACACACCCGACGCTAAGTCAACCGATGCTAGGGTTGTTTTGAAAACACACCCGACGGACGCTAGGCTTGTTTTGAAATCACACCCGACGTTAAGTGAACCGGTGCTAGGGTTGTTTGAAATTCACCCGACGCTACATCAACTGGCGCTAGGGATGGATTGATGAGAGTTACCTCGGGCCTCAAGTTAAAGCCCGACCCGGCTCATCGTCGCTTGACTTCCCTTGGATGCGACTGGAATTCCTAGTTTGTGAGGCGTGTTTGAGGGTAGTGTGGTCTATAGAAAGAGCTAAAATCCCGTTTTCTCTCACTTTTTCACCAAGGGTAAAAAACTTAAGCAAAAATTTTCTTAACGGTGAGGAGAGGGTAGTCGATTGGAGTTCCGGCAAGTAGTGGGACTCTGGCAAAGGTTTTGCAGGGAAGGTTCTCGACCAACAGTGGGATTCCAGGCGGTTTTGTAGGGAAGACCTTCCCCAAGATTTTTGCTAAGTTTCAGGGAAAGGAGCAGGAAAGGAGAGTTCTCCGGGGAGTTTTTCAGGAAACAGAAGAGCTTCCGGCTACAGCAGGTTTTGGTAGAAGAGGTGGGAAGTGCAACTGTGAGCATTTCCACGTGTCTTAGGAGTTTTTCGAGGATTTTTAAGAAGTTTTCGAGGATTGTAGTAACTTTTCGACGTTGTTAATGGTTTTCGCAGAGGTTCCCGAGCACTTAGGGGAAGTTTGCAGAAGTTTTCGGTGAAGTTCTGGTGCTGTCCAAGTAAAAAACACAGACGGGAAGGTTTTTCAGTGGGTTTTTTGGTGCTGGTGCTAGGCCAACTGGTGCTGATGGTTTGGAGTGCTGACACAACCGGTGTTGAACCTTAAGAAAGGCAACCGACGCTAACGGTTAGAAGCACAATTAGCGTTAGCCTTTGGAGGACACAGTCGGCGCTGGCTTCAGTTGGTGCTCATCAGCACGTGTGGCTTATGGCACCTGTTGAAGGCCAAATCCTCCAGGATTACAGTGAGGTCCATGTTGTTCTGTGGAAGGGTACCCACTGTGAACAGGGTATGCTTTCTGTCATTGGCCAGTTCCTTGCCAGGGCAGCCCACTTTGTATTTTTGATACACACGTCGAATGAATCCTACGTCATATATTTGATGTACACATCAGATGAGATATTTGACTTGTATGTTTGACATAAACGTCGGATGGACTGAGGCTAACCTCTTAGAGTGGTTCTGCTTTGTCTTCTGGGCTGTAACCATCCTCTTACTCGTTAGATGAATTAAACCTAACTCTCCTAGTGGTTTTGCTTCTTCTTCATGAGGAAGGCCGTTCTTTGGTGGGTTTGCTTCTTCCTCATGGGACAGGCATTTGTTTTGGCCTGTAACTGTCCACTTATCCTCAGATGCACGAGCGAGAGTACAAGTTTTGGTTTGTAACGGTCATCTTATCCTCAGATGCAATAGACTTGTAACCTCCCTAGTAATGGGCTTCTTGTAACTTGTAACTCATTTTTACTGCAATAAAAAGAGTTAGAATTTTATTTGGACCATCTAGCCTATTTTCACGTTGAGTCCCTTTCTTTTGAATACGAATTACAGATAGTACTTCTTTAAGTATCGTCCGTTGATAGGGGGCATTGCTTCCCCTCCTTCAGGATGTGATAATATATAGGCTCAGTTGGGAGAGACCTTTTTGACTATAAAGGGACCTTCCCACTTAGGCTCAAACTTCCCTTTACGTCGGGCCGTGCATAGCAATAGGCCTTTGACAACTAAGACTAGATCACCGTGGGTGAATGAGCGAACTTTGATAGACTTGTCAAAAGCCCTCTTCATTCGCCCTTGGTTGAGTTCAAGGCTCTGCTAAGCTTCTAACCTCATTCCATTGAGTGCATCCAATTCTTGATACCGGAGCTTAACTCTCTCATCTTTGGTTATTCCTTGCTGAATAACGACTCGCAGTGAAGGGATTTGTATTTCGAGAGTTAAAACTGCTTCACCCCCATAAACCAAAGAATAAGGAGTGGAATCAATAGCATTTCGTGTAGTAGTGCGATAAGCCCATAGGGCTTCAGGAAACTTCTCATGTCAGTTCTTCCTTGTTTTTGATACTGACTTTCTTAGCACATTGCACAGAGTCTTATTGAAAGCCTTTGTAAATCCATTTGCCCAAGGGTGGTACATAGTTGAGTACCTCCATTCGAAACTGAATTGGTTAACTAAGCGATCGATATGATGACTCCTAAATTGAGGACCATTGTCAGATATAATCCGGTCGAGCACCCCGAAGCGATATATGATATGATATTGAACAAAGTAGGACATCGTTGTCCCCGAAACCTTCTTAAGGGGGACCACTTCAGCCCACTTAGAGAAATAATCTGTTGCAGCTAGGATAAAAACATGACCCATTGTGGAAGGAGGGTCAATAGGCCCTACGATGTCCATACCCCATTGTGAGAAGGGCCATGATGCAACCATAGGGTGTAAAGAATATGGAGGTTGGTGAACCCGGTTGGAGTGTACTTGGCATACTTGGCACTTTTTAGCACAGCTTAAAGAATCAATAATCATGGAAGGCTAATAGTATCTCATAGAGATTAGGACCGGACAGGTGTAGTCCACAAATGCCTGAGTGGACTTCTTCTAACACCTTATTTGCTTCTTGGATATCGATGAATCTAAGAAGAATTCCATCAAATGGCCGTTTGAAGAGAGCATCTCCTTCAAGGAGGGTATACTTGGCAAACATTTGACATATGCTGTTGCGTTCGGTACGATCCTCAGGGAGCCTGCCATGTTTTAGGAAACTGGTGATGGGCTCTCTCAATCTTCTACCTGCTGAATTTCTGCACGCATTGGGTCAAATAATTCTAGTTCTTGATTCCAACAGTTAGCTCCTTGACTCTGTACTATTGCTTAGTCAGTCTTGATTACTTCTTTGGCTGACAAAAGTGCTCCAAATGGATAAGGAGGGCACTCGGGGAAGATATTTCTCTCGTCGTCCTCATCGACCTCATTTCTTAGTTTGATATGTCTCCATTATGCCACCTAGACAAGTGTGCGCCTTGATGATGATAATTGAATTGTAGCACCGAGTTTCGCAAGTGCGTCAGCCTGCGAGTTTAGCCTCCTGGGGATGTGACTCAGGGATACATCCTCAAACCGAGCCATATATGATTTTGCGGTATCGTGGTAACGCTTGAGAGTGTCTTTTCTCACATCATAAATCCCTTTGAGTTGTCGAATAACTCAGAGTCACCATATATCTTGAGCTGCTACAAGTGGAGGTCGAAGGCTATCTCCAGTCCGATTATATGGGCTTGATATTCTGCCTCATTATGAGATTTGGCTTGAGAGAAAGAAAGTGGCAATATTCCTCGTCTCGGCATCAAGAACACTACTCCGGTGCCTCCTCGGTCTGATTGGAATGCTCCGTCGAAGTACAATTCCCACACAAGAGTAAGGTCAGCACGTAATACTTCTTCATCAGGGAGGTTGCTTGATAGAGGAGATTCTACTGGTAAGGGGTGCACTGCGAGAAAGTTTACCAAGGCCTGGCCCTTGATAGCTTTTTGTGGGACATACGTGATGTCAAATTCCATCAGCAGTAATGCCCATTTAGCGAGACGCCTTGATAGTCATGGACGTGTCATGAGAAACTTTAGAGGGTTCACTTTGGATATAAGTTTACTTCATGACCAAGTAAGTTGTGGTAGAGCTTTTGTACTGTGAAGATTAGGGCCAAGCACATCGTCTCAATAGGGGGATAATTCTTCTCGACCCCTTGCATCCTGTGGCTGAGGTAATATAATGCAGGCTCTTTTCCCTCTTCATTGTTTTGTGCCAACAATGCTCCTAGTGGCTCGTCTAAAGCAATCATGTATAGAATGAGGGGTTTTCCCAATATTGGTGTAGAGAGAACTGGAGGGTTGAGTAAATAATGCTTGATGTCGTCAAGGGCTGCCTGACATGCTTCATCCCAGATGAATGGGGTATCGTTCTTTAGCAGGTGTGTAAAGGGTTTACAATAACTTGAGAGATTCTAGATGAACCTGCTAATGTATGCCAGTTACCCTTGGAGAGAGCGCAATTCTCGAAGTGTAGTTGGTGATGGCATCTCCTGGATTGCCTTGATCTTGACTGTCTCAATTTCAAGCCCTCGATGTTTGACAATGAACCCAAGAACGTTTTCGAATGTTCACCAAAGGCACACTTCAGTGGGTTCATTTTATGTTAATGAAGGGGTAGTTGCTCGAATACCTTTTCAAGGTCTCTCATGTGAGCATCCATCTCTTCAGATTTGACCACCAAATCATCTACATAGCATTCCACTTCTTTGTGCGTCATGTCTTTGAAGATGGTCGTCATTGCTCTCTGGTATGTGGCACCATATGGCAAGCTCCTTGACAATAGAAGTTTTGCTCATCTGATTCTCTTAGTCTCTGGTCAAAGTCAGGCTCAAGGGGCCACTAGGGCTTCTTTGGCTTCGACTTCTTGTGCTTCTTTGAAGAAGGTGGCTTTGCCTTTGCTTTAGCTACCACGACATCAACAACTGTCTTGCTGCCTGTGCGAGGGTCTTTCTCACTCATTTCTGTTGCGTCCTGCTTATATTGATCCCTTCAAATTCTCGATCGAGAGCCTCGAAGTCCGGACATATCATGGTTGTACCTGTAGGGGATGTAGAAGAAGAGAGAGAATGAAAAGCAGGTGTAGAAGGAGGAGAAGGGTTAAAAGGTAGGGGACTTTTAAGGTTGTTCCCCTCATCAGACCAATCTGGGCAGCTTGTTACGTCATCATCAGTGTTGGACAGGTGCAGGCGGTCTTTTAGGTCTTTCCCACGTTGTCACCCTTATTGGATGTGTGCAGGGGGTCTTTTAGGTCTTTCCTTGCTTAGACCATTGGGGAGTGCTTTTAACGTGGTCACCCTTATTAGACATGTTCAGGGGGTCTTTTAAGTCTTTCCCTTACTTAAACTATTGAGGAGTGTTTTCAATGTCGTCACCCTCATTGGACATGTGCAGGGGGTCTTTTAGGTCTTTCCCTTGCTTAGACCGTTGGGGAGTGCTTTTAACGTCGTCACCCTCATTAGATGTGTGCAGGGGGTCTTTTAGGTCGTTCCCTTGCTTAGACCATTGGGGAGTGCTTTTAACATCGTCACCTTCATTGGACATGTGCAGGGGGTCTTTTAGGTCTTTCCCTTGTTTAGACCGTTGGGGAGTGCTTTTAACGTTGTCACCCTCATTGGACATATGCTGAGTGGGAGATGGCACAAGGATGTCTTCTTGACAGGATGAAGAAGGAAGAAGGATCGTGCCAGGGATGAAGTCCAACAAAGTTGGTAGTAGAGAAAGGGGCCTGAGAAATTCCTGCTCAACTATGGGTTGAGCAATCTTGTTTCTTGGGTGAGGAACCCCTGGTACCCGTCTTTTCCTGGCTTTCTGAGGTGATGTTTGATTCATCTCGTTGGAATGGCGAACAACGCTATCTTGGCAAACTGCTTCTCACCTTAAAGACTTGAGTCTGCTTTGACCATGGTAGACTATCCATGGCTGGGGAACCGAGGGTTCCATAGAGTCTAAGTCATTGATAAGAAGGTCCTGCTTTGGGAGATCTCCTTGCCCCGATGGAGAAGTGACTTGGGGGTCACTTACAGGGAGATTATAAAACTCCTTACACTCTCCCATTTTCTTTACGAATATATCAAGGAAACTTGTGCATTCTGATAGGTAATGGCCTCTTATCTGATGGTATGAGCACCAACGATTTTCAGTCCCCTTAGCAAGGTGATGAGGTTGCCTTGCTTGCTTCAGTGCGATTATTCCTTCCTGAAGCATTATAATGAAGAAGGCGTAAATGATATTAGGCATTTCGTCTTCCTCTTGGATAATTATAGCATAAGAGGCTCCGGCTGCCTGAAGGCCTTCTTTAAGTCTTTAAGCTTTATCAGACCTTTCAGAATCAGGGCCTTGATAATATTCTTCAGCGTGTAGTAGTCATCTGTAGGGTGATTGATCCTCTGATGGTAGGCACAATAATTCGCTTGAGTGTCAAGGCCAGATTGCTCAGTGAATTTGGTTTCTGGAAGCTGGATCATATTCTGCTCCAATAATAACCGAAACAGCGCAGGGACCCATTCCTTCTCGAAGGGGTATTGTTGCTATGCCTGGTGAAATAATCACCCCGATTGAGGTTGGCCGGTGGGGGTACCTGATTGTACTATTATTATTGCTTGCTAGCCTGAGGTGTTACCTTTGTTGTGCTTACCCCTTTAGAGAGGTCCAAAGTCTGAGAGGGAGCCTTCTTTGAATCAGTGATCATGACGGCTGCACTGATTACCCCTTTCTGTTGGCTGCCCCGTATGTTATTCCGAGAATTACCATTGCCCCTGTTGTTTGCTGAACTTGTAGATGATTGTCGTGTCGCACCATGGTGGCGTGATAGACTTTCTAAGTGGACTGATTTAGCGATCAGCTCTGACATGGAGGTTGGATTAGAGGCCTCAACATGTAGAGCGATCTCGGGATGCATGTTCCGCATGCAAGTTGGATTGCTTCCATCTCAGGCATAGGA